>JASZXS010000480.1:0-11744 GCA_035521475.1 Tremellales sp. Uapishka_1 | reverse complement strand
GGGGAGAGGGAGGGGGAAATGCTAGCCACTCCTTCGCCTGGTGGATGGGACGACGCAAGCAGACTGGAGAAACGCTCACTCACGTCGTCACGGATGTAAAAGCCCTCTCCGAAAGAGAGGCCGAGCTTTTCATGGATGAACTGCTTGGCCACCTCCTTTATATCGAGCTCCTCAGCCAGAGCAACGCTCAAAGGAAGGACAGGTTCCGCGACGAGCTCAAAGCTCGCGTGCGAGTGGGATGGACCGAACGACAGGGATTTCCGAGACCGGTGAAGAGAGTGGTCCTTATCATCGTGCGAGTGATGGTACGGGTGGGCGGTTGCCAGGGTGGCGAGTAGGGGTAAGAGGGCGATAAGCGCCGTGGAACGCATGATGTGGTATGAGACGAGTGCTATAGGTGTGGGATGGATATGGTGGATGAAATAGTCGAGATACAGATGCTATACGACGATGTTCAAGTCGTCGTGTGAGGGATGGTAAGAAGGAGGGGGAGGAGATAGCCAGCCCTCTTTAAGTCCGGTAATGGAGGGGGCCACAGGGTAACTTGCCGCATACAGCCGAAACCTAAGTAGTCTCCCGGCAATTCACTCGTGTGGCAACAGCAGAGTGGCACCATCGACAAGCCGGATTCCTTACACTGTGACATGTCGTCTCCACATGTACATCTGCAAACGAAACGTGTACTAGAACAGCTAGGAATCAAAGGCAACATCCGTCCTCATTGTCGATAATGAACATAACTGCCCTGTTCCAGACTAGGCAACGGCAACGGCACCGGAAACTCGAGCCCTTCTTCTCTCCTCGGATGATACGTCGTGGCAGCTGATGGTTCACGCCGAACTCCAGCCGGTTTCGCTTGTGGAAACGAGGGGTTATCGTACTCTGTCATCGGCTCGATATGGTACACCGACATGTCGTCGTCGCGGTTATATCTACACCATCAGCCAGTCAGCCAAACATCGTTGCCGAAAGGGCATAGGATTCACTCACGAGATGTCGTACGAGTTCTCGTAGCTGGACTGTTTGGCTTGATGGCCCGGTCTTGTCGCGCGGGGCAGGATGGGCGAGCGGGCTTCTTCATCCAACTCTGGACCTTCCAGATACTCGATATAAGACTTGCGGTTCTTTGAGCGGATCGAAGGTCCGCTCGCGCCCAGCGAGCCATCTGCCTTCATGGCCATCCTATCGTCACAGAATCAGCAAGCCACGCCATCTCGTTGTTCCACCATGGACTGACCGCTCTTTCCGCCAGACAAAGACTCTGGCTTTACTCATCTCTCGATAGATGTACCAAGCGGCAAGAGTTGTTATGACTGAGATTCACCCCATGTCAGCTCATTCATGCTGCCCAGCAGCCGCGTACGTACAAAAACTGACTCCCAGCACGGCATCCGAGATGATCTTATCTTTGCTACTCTCTGTGGTACTATCCAAAATGACCCCCAGGTACACCGTGGAGAACTGTCCACTCCCGTTGAGCGACTTTCCTCTCAGACAGTGGCAGCTGATACCCGGTACTCACCTGTTTCGGCGAGCTCAGTATCGCCGCCAGAATGAAAACAAAAATGTTCATCCCGCAGGTCGCAAACACGGCCGCTGCTCCAGCTGATCAGCGCCGCTATTGTCCACCGTCAATCTCGAACATACTCGTGAAATGCCTAACCACCACTGGATCAGCAACCTTGAGCCAGACGACGGAATAGCACGCGACTTACCCCGGGATGGCAGATAGTCGCGCAACAAAGATGATGAAGAATCCACCTTCGCGAACGACATGGGCCATGCAGGCATAGTTCATGTTTGTCTTTTCAGTCTTTTCCGCGCGGGAACGACAGCAGTACTTGAAGGCGTAAAAGTTGCCAACCTGGATCATACCACCTGGTCAGTTCTACGCCTTGGACGGTCACCATTGACGCGACATACCTCTCCCAGAAATGTCCCTGCGCGAACAGAGATGAGCCGGTATGTTCTTGAGAATAACATGAGGACTTACCCGCTGCCACGATGGCAAACCCGATCCAGACGCCGTATATGAGCCCACCTGTGCAGCGGATGAGAACGGTACGTGAGTCAGTCAGAGAGTTGAAGCCTACACAGTATCGCTACGATCTAGCGGTGCGTCAGCGATGGCGTCGGTCGTCAGCAAGGGGTTGCTTACTTCATGTCCGAAGAGCGGGGGAAAGGAGAGGACGAAGAGGATGGCTGCAGGTGCCATCAGCATACGGCCAGCTGCGAGAAGACGAGGGGTGTTCACCGATGGGGATGGTCCAGCCTGCTGGAAGACTGACGGCAATCTATCAGCTGCCACCTCGGCCTCGTGACAGAATCTCACCCACTCCTTGACCCACGTCGCTGGCCCCCGCAGCCAATCGACAATCTGCAAGCCTCGGATGGTCAGCGTTCTCCGACTGTACGCCCTCTGGGACCTCACCTGATCATGATAGACAGACATGAGAATGACCAGTACGCTGATGAGCACCAGCGCGACGTAGTACCCTGCGGCAGCCCTCTCGGTCAGCTAAAGACACCACACCGGCCCACAAGTCACTCACAAACCCATTCTCTCCGGACCCAATACTTCCAGCTCATGAGCGCTTTCCAATCAAACATGCCCTTTTCGAGAAACGCCTTTTCCGCCTCCTCGTCCTCCTTCGTCCAGCCGACCGGCAGCACATTCGGATCCATCTTGCTCTTCCGCCATATCGACTTCTTCTCGTCGTGCCCGTACGGCGTGGGATTCAGGTGGGTCGTCGAATCTGATCTCGGTCGCGTGGTCGTGGACCCGGCGGGCGAGAGCTGGTGCTCCCGCAGCGAGGTGGTCGACTCGAACGGGTTCTGGAGGTGCGTGCGGGACTGGAAGGGGTTCTCGTAGGGCATCGTTTGGGGTGAAACTGATGCAGATGTCGGTGGTGGTACTTGGCGCGGAGGGGTGGTGTCGGAGTGGCTTCGGTACGAAGGCGGATAGGGATGCGAAATGTTGATTTGGGGTACGTCGCCAGAGCGGTCCATCTTGATATAAGAGTGAAAGATGCCGAGTGAAGAGGCACAGGAGATGGAGACCGTTGCGGTGCTGAGGCGGTCGCAAGGGAGATGCGGTGATGGTGTCTGTTGTGCAGATGGAGTTGAAAGCCGATCAAAGCGGTGCACACACGTGCAGGGAGGAGCGTCCCGGGATGACGGTCTTCGAAGTTCGCCTCTAGTCACCACCCACTTGAGAAGAGCAGACTACCAGCGAAAGTAGGGTCGGTTCGGTACGAGCAGGTAAGTGAAACACAAGGCGATGATAGACCAAAGGAGGCGATGTCTTGGCAAATTGCCGCTGGCGCTTTGCTGTGATGCGGGGTTCGAGTAGAGTAGTTCTCTGGGTGGATGCGGTACAAGACAGCTATCTCCCTCGATGGCGTCGACAATACAAGCACATCCTTCTTCGCCGACTGCGCCTTGTAACCGCGACCTGAAACGTGAAACATCGCATTGCACCGCACGGAGGGAATTTGCTTCCGCATCTCCTATTCATGCTTGCTTTCCCATCATCTACAAGATCTATTTCCTCTTCTTCTCGATACCGATATCGATCCGTCGCAGGCCCATCGCCAAGATGAACAGACCGCCAACGACGGCAGAGACCATGAATGGCTTCTGGAGCTGCGCCGAGAGGGGATAAGTGTAAGTGACCTGATCGGCATCAGTGTTTTGCTTGCTATTGTACTAGATGAGAGGGGGACGTGGCGTACATAGACGTTGACCGCGTGGTTCTCGGTACACCTCGCCTTCTTCAGCGTGATGGCATGTCGTCCCGTCGAGTCGAGGTAGGTCGAGTGAGAGGAATGCTCGATCGAGTCGACTCTGAACGGGGTAAAGACTTCGACATCTCTGCCACGGTGTGAGCGCCGGTATCGTTTGAAGATATGACTATTTCAAGACTCACCTCGCCCCCTCGGGAAGAATGATATTCAGCTCGACATGATCCGCAATCATGTCTCGGTTGCCCAGCATGAACGGCACAGCTAGCACCTTCTTCCCGTCCGCTCCTCCTTTAAGGGCCTCCTCGAGCGGCATGTCCCATCCGACCGTGTAGGAGTAGTTCCAGCCGCCCAAGAGCGGGTATCGCGGTCGGAGCTCCAGCACCGAGTCGACGACCCGCGGCGACTTGAACTTGCCCTTGGACGCCGGCGTGGACCCGGGCCTGAAATGCGAGGTCGAGACGTTTCCGATCGTGTCGTAGAAATAAGGCGTATGCGCGAGCGGCGGGAGACGGAACGTCAGATCCGTGAGGATCTGCGGGGGAGTCGACGCGTGGAATTTGGATTGCTGGTGTGCCAATCGGGAGAAATGGCCCTTCAGCCTGAGAGATCCCCGTCAGTGGATCTTACTTCGAGCGACAGAGATCGATCGCACGCACTTGGGACCCATATTAAACAGCTCGACCTCGTCCTGGATGTTCAGATTGCCGCCCCAGTGCGAGACCTCGGCGAGCCGTCTCAGCGTTCGCATTTGGATGATCGGGGCATTGGCCTCGTAGTGGATTTGGAAGGGGGGCTGTTCGACCTGCGAGTCGCCGCCGAGCGTCGGCGGGACAGAGTGGAAAGGGCCGAGGGTGACCGTCGACGCTGATTTCGTGGTGGTCGAGTCGCGGGTGTAAACCGAGGGGACGTTGGAGTAGGAAAGGATGTTGGGAGTCGGAGCCCTGCGACCGGTGATCCTGCATCAGTCGTCCCTTCTCTTCCACTCCTCCTACCAGTCTACCCACCTGAGCTTGATCCGCTCCACATCAGACGTGTACCAGCTATCAACGTAGGTCGAGTTGGACCTCCACAGCAAGTACTGCGCATCCCGCTGCTCGATCGTCTCGGGCAGCGGACTCGACGTGTGCGTCAATAAACTCGTCAACGAGAGCGTGACTGCATCTCCCTTCTTCAGCTCTCCAAGGGGAACCGCAACCGTCGGTGCCCTGTTCGTTACATCAGTCCATGACCAAGACCCACTTCGCGTCGGATCCAGTCACCCACTTCTCCGACGCCACGATCCGCCCCTCGACGACTTTACCCCCTACCGTGACTTCCCACCATGCGGGCTCCTCGTCGTCCTCACCCGCCAGAGCGAGCCAGTACTCTCCCGGCGAGTTGGCGGTCGCCTTGATATTGTACTGCGTCGTGAGATGCGTCGTGGCGCCTCCGAGGTCGACGGTGCGGGCGATGGCAGTGTTGACGTAGCTCTGGGGAGGAGCGAGCGCCCTCACGAGGGGCGAGAGGAAGGGGACGAGGTAGGCGACCCTCATTTTGCAGAGCTGAGTCGGGAGTGGTGGTAATATTGCTGGTTAGGTCTCCTAGGTGTCAGTGCCAACGCGACTGCACGTGACTGCGGCACAACGAACACCGCACGGTACACGTATATATGAGCAGGGTATCACTCGCATGTACCAAACTGCTAGAAAGACGACTCTGTTCTTTTGGTCGTTCGATCTACCGTCTTCATCTTTCACCTACATAGCGTATGCATATGGTGCTCCCTCTTAGCCAAACGACTGCCTATGTCCGACTTCCAACCTCCCTCTTCCCCACTCCCCCAGCATCACGTGTGTACACTGTCCCCTGTTACCCCCAGGCTCAGTGAAGTAAAACGGATGCAACAATCAGTGACTTTCGTCGTCTTTACCCCTCGTTCGAACAAACCATGTTTGTTTGGTCAAGTCTCCACTCGTCTCTACAGCGGAGAACGACGAGGGGAAATGCACATCCCATCGTGACTACAGCATGGCAACTTTATATAGCAACACGGGTCTTATAGGCAGACAGAATGTGGTGTCGCGTAGACCGAAATGACAGGATATACCACATGCATGCATACACCTCTGCCAGATTACTGCGCCGGCGTCGCTGCCCCCGGCTGGCCGTACTGCGTCGCCTGCCATGCTTGGACTATAGGTAACACAAAAGTCAGTTCAGCCCAGGTTTGTCGGTTGAAAGAAGAACCCACACGCCGGGTCATTGACATCGTAGCCGTACGCGGCCCAGTAAGCCGCATACTGCGCCTGCGCATCGCCCTCCTGGCCTGGTGCGGGCGTCGCAGGCGGTTGCGAGCCTGGCGTTCCCTCGGTCGGCGGCTGTTGACCGTATTGCTAAACGAGACGCCTTCAGCGTTCTCCCGTCTCAAGATTCCCGAAACGACTGACAGCATAGTACGCCGCATACGCATCTTGTCCACCCTGCGGCTGGTCCGGCGCCAGCGCACCCTGGTAGCCCGAAACATAGGTGCCACCCATCCTCGCTTTCTCGTACTCGATTCGCAATACGACAAGCAGGTCCTCGGCCAGTTCTTTCGCTCGCCTGATCTGGTCCATGTCCGGACCGCTGCGGACTGTCAGCGGCTCTTCTGCAGGGCATCCGTACGGGGCAAGACTCACGCGATATTGATGTGCATCGGCTCGTCCGACTCCCGCCCCGTCTCGGCCTCCATGAACCCAGATCCAATGCCCTTGATCTGCACTCTGGCGCCCGTCTCGGCCTGGATGAACTTCACAAACATTCCCTGCGGCGTGTGATGTCAGTATCGCTTCACGGCGCCGCCCTCGCGTCTCCCCTGCCCCTCCATCTTTCCTCTCCCCCGTAGTACATGAACGCCGAGGCACTCACCCCTGGCCCGACGGTCTTTGCCCGGATGTTAAAGTTCCTCAAACTGTCCAACCCAATATGCAGCTTCTCCTCTGGCCACTTTTCCCTCACTCGCGGACCGGCTCCGGGCGGCGGAGGCAGTCCCATCGCCCGGTTCCTCGCGACAAGCGTCCGGTCGTCGATCAGCGGTCCGAGGTCCTGGTTGATGAGCTCGTTGACCTTTTCCACCGCAGCGTCGAGGATCGCCTGAGTCTTCGCGACGATATGCAGATAAAGCGGAGGCTCCGTCGCCGCCTTCGTGCGGTCCGGCACCCAGATCCCCTTGGTCGTGATGGAGCATCCGGTCTCTTCTTGAATCTGTCCCCTGCATCAGCGAAAACGAACCCTTCCCCTTACCCCGCAGAGACCACCTACCTGGTGCTGCGTGCTGCCTTTCGTGAGGACGTATCGATTCCTCAGGTCGTTGATCTCGATATCCTTCACATAGTCCCCCTCGGCCTCCTTGACCTTGACGAGCTCACCCCCCGTCGTCCCGGGCGCTCGGAGCGAGGCCGCAATCTTGGCGGCGATCGCGGCAGCAGCGGCGGCAGCTTCCGATGCTCGGGGATCGACGGGAGCCTGGGTATCGCCAGCAGGCTCGTCCCATTTCCTTTTGCGGTCTGTGGTTTCCGACATGGTGGATGAGTGAGTGAGAAGGAGGTAGTAGAGAGGAAGGATGAGATTATCGCTTGGTTGCTCTTCTTCACGCTGAGTGGCGAGTTGAGTGTGGCGGAATTCGACGGCGTTATGGGGGGTTCTATGCCCTTTGTCGAAGTTGTCATTTCCACCTGGCATGCTCGTCCTCGCCGGCTCATTTGTTTGTGACCATCGACCGCAGGAGATCTTTCCCCATTCCTGGTCGGCCAAGGCTGGAGGTGCCAAATTCGGCGAGATACTGCCAGATTGCAACCCAAAAATAACAGGCAGACTTACCATCCCGAGGAAGAAAGAAATGGAGGCGACCCGGCCGCGCCTGTCTGCGACCAGGCAGAATCGAGAGGTGAGTGTACTGCACGAAAAACGTTGGCTCCGGAATGATCTGCCCCTCATCTGCGCCAGATGACGATCAAGAGAGTGGTGTGTAGTTATCGTTGTGCCAGCAGCAACATTCGCTCTTTCCCCAGAATTTTCTTCCCCTTACTTCCCCTCTGGCGCTGCAGCATCAATCGACGAACCTCGAGTTTGGAAGAGCATCAGGCTCTTTACAATGCGCGATCTTGTGCAGTCACAACAGGATTGGCTTGCCTTGCTTGCAGATCACAGAGAGGGAAGCAGTCGATTGATCAGCGGGGATGAGTTGCGGATGCAGCTAGCAGAGTAAGATGGCCCCGCCATGGGTACACGATGCATGATATATAGTATGTAGACTCACGCTGATGATGATACACACACTCTTCACCTCCAAAAATTCGTATCCGCCAAAGACCGCCCATCCCGTTCCTTTGCCCCTTACTAATCCTTCCATTCGCTCGCGGGTGGACGGTCCCCCATCCCTCCCTTTCGCCAGTTCTCCACCATGAGCCCCAACCTCATCTTCGACGCCTCGCTGTCCCCCTTGATCTTTTCTCCCTCCAAGCCCTGCTTCGCGATCGCTTCGACGATTTTGGCCATCTGTCCGCGGCCGTAAGTGCGGACTAGGTCTGGGCCGAGAATGTCCATGCACACCGCGACAAGATGGGCGATGGGCGGGAGAGACGGGAGTGGATCCCGTAGGGAATAGGAGAGCCATTTCCATGCAGAGGGCAGGCGGAAGACGGGCGGGATGAGATCGACGAGCTGGGACGGCGTGGGCGGGACCGGGATGGTCGGGATGAGAGAAGAGAGCCGGACTTGCAGGATGGCAAAGTAGAGCGTGGTGATGCCCGCCATTCGAGAGATGTAGTCGGAGAGCGACTCGTCCGACCCCCGCCCCGTGGATTTCTCGTAGTCCTCTCTCGACTGAGTCTGTCTCAAGACAATGCATCAGCACGTACCCGTGGAAAGCCATTCGGCACCGACTTGCCTGCTGTCTCGAAGGATAAAACGGGATGACCCAGGGACATTTCTTGACGAACCGCGCAAAGAGCACCTTGCCAAAGGCCGCGTGGCCGCGGAGGAGCAGGCCAACGACGATACGGGCGAGCGGGAACGCAGCGTCCGGTTTGGCATTGACCTCTGCCTCGGCCTGCTTGATCAATGCCTTGGCGAGGTGGGAAAGAAGGTACGAGTACTTTGCGGGCGGGGGTTGGTCTAGCACCGTGGGATTTGAGACGGTCGGGCGGGAAGGGAGCTGGTCGCAAAGTATCTTGTCGATATCACCCGTCTACCCGATATCAGCCTACATCCACCAGCCATGACCGAGACGTACCACTTTCAATATCGACTCCTTGGTATTGACCACCTGCCCCAAACCCCGGGTCATGAGCCGCATGCCGACCTTGAGCGCCGCCTTGCCCTTGTCGGCTTTGACGATGTCGATGACGTGCGTCTTCATCCACTGCTGCTGTTTCACCCATTCCGACCATTCGGTTCGCGGCAGATTCCCCTCGGCATTCTTCCTATCGGTTTCTTCTTGCTCTTCCTTCCTCTTCAGCTCGGCCTCCCTGTCCTCCTTCTCCTTCCGCTCCCTCTCCATATGCTCCCTCGCCAATCGCTCCGCCTCGGCCTTTCTCGCTACCGCAGCCTTCTCAGCCGCAGCAATCTTGGCTTCCTCCTCTTCTCTGGCCTTTTTGGCTTGTGCCACAGCTGCTGCCCGTTGCTCCGCCGCCGTCTTCTCGGCCTCTCTGATAGCGGAATCGATTTCCTTTGGATAGCTTTCAGTACAGACCGACCCTCGGGCCGAGAAACGACTCACGCTCCAAAGCTGATTCTTGCGCTCGTGAAACCTATTCACAATCTCGTCCTGCTCCCGTACCTGCTTGATCGCCAGTCCCTCGAGCAGCTTGCCAATCTCGAGCGCAGTCTCTTCCCGCCCCCTACGTTCCCTCTCCTTCCTTTCCATCCTCGCATTCGTCGCCAGCGCCCGCATCTCGCCGCCTCGAAAGTGTGCCTTTTCCTGACCTTCCCTCTGCGCAATCGAGTCGAGGATTTCAGCAAGGTATCCTTCACCCGCAGAAGCACACGTACCCAGGCGTCCTCTTCAGTACTCTTCAGCCATCCTTCATATTCGGACGGTTTCTCGTCCAACATATCCTCCATGGTGAGCTCGCCCGTAGCTTTCTTCTTTATCTTGGTCTTCTTCCCGGCCGCTTTCGTCTTGGCCTTTGGCCGTGGCCTTGTTTTACTTTCTGCTATCCTACTCGACGTCAATAATCACATCAGTCTCAAAGGAGAGAAATGCACGACATACCTCTCGGGCACCGAAATCTTCTCCTCCACCTTGACCTTGACCTTGACCTTCTCACCCAGCATCCTCTCCAGCTCGTCGTCCGAGTCGTCCATATCCTGCAGTCCAATGGCCCGGCGCATCGACCTAGAAAGATGACCAGATCAGCTCTTTCTACAGACTAATACCCTATAGAAAGCAAATGCAGGGCCAACTCACCTGGACGGTTCGGGAATGTAATCATACTCTGATGAATCAGAGCCATAGGCGTCGAGCTCGTCCGCCGAGAGATGGAGCGAATCTTCGTCCGACGAGTCCGGGACCGCGAACCTCATCGCGCTCGTGGAGATAGATCTAGCACTTATGAACGCGAGAGAGTGATGGGTTATCGCTGCATGAGTTGGACGAACGAAATGAAACAACAGGACCGTCAACTCGAAGGCCGGTCTACGGAAGTATTTTGATTGTGGCGATTGAGGATGGAATACGAGATGTGGGGAGTGCAGTTCTGGGGTCACTCAAGATGGGTCCGATGGCGCGTCATCTAGCAAGGTCTCCGCACAGCGTCCAAATTGGAGACTAGATAGACAGCTGTAGGGAAAGGAAGGGGCGGCGCTTAAGATGAGACGAAGACGCGCGAGGCTGGGTGAAGGACCCCCAGTGCCGGTCCAGCGATACTGCCAGTGCCGTATGCGTGATCCATGCTGTTGTGAATACTATGCGAGAAACTACTACTACTGCACAAAAGCCCAAAAATATCTCACCCTCAATAGAACACCTCCCCCTTCTCCCTCCTCTCTCTGTCTTTTCTCTTGCGCTCCTCCCGCATCGCCACCGCCCGATCCCAATCCTCCTGCGATTCCCTGGCGCTCAGGCCTTTGCTAAAGATCCGCCCATCGTATGGTACAGGATCTAGAGCGTCCCACCTCGCGCTGCGGCCATGAGCAGAATTCTACGGGATCTAGAACCGCGGCAGCTCACAATGGGTTCACATAGGCCACCTGTCGGAACGCCGAAGCGGGAAGCCCTAGCCCCGCTTCCGTGTCCTCGTCCTTATCCCACTGGTGAAGGGTATCAGAACGTAAGACGGAGTGGAAAAGAATATACCTACCTCCCCGTCGTCCCGCAATTCTAGATCAGTTGTCTCCCCCTTCTCGAGCTCCTCGAAGAATGCCCGCTCGGCCGGAGTGAGGTTGAATAGGCCGAGTTTCTCGAGCGGATCCTTCGCGCCGACTGGCTTCAATGGCGGCTGTGCGGGATTCCGTCAGCGACGAGATATATGACGATAGCGGACTACTGACCGCAGCCTTTTCAGCAGACAACCGGGCGGAGGCAGGACCTCCTAGCGGGAATGACATTAGACGAAATATCAGAGTTAAAGGTCAAGACACACCCGGCTGCAGGGGCGGAGTCTTCGGGAAGACGCATCTCGTCTTGCCCGCCTTGCATGAGTCGCAGGACGGGTGCTTGTCCTCTTTGCCCTTCGGTCGGCCAACACAGACCTTCCCCCGCAAGGCGCTACGTACGTCAGCGCCAGCGAAACATAAGTTATACATTGATACGCACCAGTGCCAACAACCAAGGGGGAGGACTTGATGCGGCGGGCTGTCCGCTCGTTTGCGCTTGTTTGAGCGGGAGATAGGTGGGTCGGAGGGCGAATGGAGATCGTGCCACCAGTGTACGGAGTGCTCGTTTGACGGGCTGGGCATCGATGTGGGGAGAAGAGGTAGTAGAGGGGGATGGGGCGGCGGGAGGTATGGGACCGTTGCTGACGGGTCGTTAGAGGGGAG
>JASZXS010000479.1:843-11746 GCA_035521475.1 Tremellales sp. Uapishka_1 | reverse complement strand
GAGCGGAGCAGTGGAGTCAGTGAGAATCTTGTGGATGTCCACAAGAAGAGAAGCTCACCTCTCGACCCCTTCCTTCGGGTTTCCCGCTGCTCTCCCTGGAAGGGATGTAGTCACCGCTGCCACCGCGGCTAACAATCTCCATCCGGCCCATCCCTTCCCGCAGTGATGCCATAGGGTCGTTGCCGGACGCAGCCATCTTCACTGGCGACGGGACAGTGGGTTTCGCGAAAAAGGGATTTATGCTGCGTACGTGGATTCAGATTAGCTTTGTGATGTGCTACTCGAGATTATTGTTGCCCCTCCCCGCACACTTACACGTCTGCTGGCATGTTTGCTGCTGTGCTTTCACTCAACATTCTCCGACCGGAATGGTCTCGTGCCCAACTGACGGAAATGGGCTCCCTTTTCCTTTACAGGGTGGGTCGAGTAGATCTTCAGAGGCCAATGGAGACTGTGAGCAAGATGAGCGATAATGCAGTGGAAGTTGAGTGATCACACGAACGAAAACAAGTCAGCCACGCGGAAGCATCATGGGAAATCACGTGACTTAGAAGCAGATCCGGCAGCTGAAACGAGAGATTTCTACCATTATTTGACCAGCAGGAATCGTCCGCTTCATCTCGAGCAACGGCTGCGAGTACACGCGTAGGTTAGCTTGGCAAATAGTTATGGCATGGCAGCTGATCAAGTTCTGTCTTCATCAGGCCTGAGTATGCCATTCTGTGCTGCTCTGGCAGGTCCAGGTCCTCGAACTTTGGCGTTTCGTCTTGCGACATGTCGTACCCTTTGCGCGACGCCAAGTATGCGATGCGCTTCCACTAGGCCCTCACAAAGATCTCTGAGAGCCAGAGGCGCACCGGTGATCCAAAAAAACAGGTCGATTCCCGCCTCCGTGAACGTCATTCACGTTCCGGCACCCTCGGCGCTGCAAACTCCGGCAAAAGCGCTCAACCTTCTCCAGGAAGCGCTTGGCGCATTCGACGGCACAAAACTCGTCAAAGCCTGGTCACAGCTGCTCGATCTCCGCAAGACACGGGATCTGAACGACGCATTCTACGCACGCATCTCCGAGCTTGTCGTACGGCTCATCCTCTTCCAGCAATGGCAAATCGGCAAATTGGCGATAGATCGACCCGAGGTGTTTGGGCTCTTGCGAGACATGTCGATCGAAGCTGCCTCGCGGGATCACTACAAAGGGCTGCATTCTTTCCTCCTCACGTTGATCCGTCTGGGTCGACCGGGTCTAGTGGACTCCGCGTTTCAAAACTACAAGGAAAGAATCAGGGACGTCCAAGGACGAGACGCTCGCGATCTCCATAGCCTCGACAGAAGCAAGCGCTTGGGCGCCAGGATCACGGGAGACGGTATTCGTCCCCTCACTCTGCTCCAGATCACGGCTTTGACGATGCTCGATAAATTCGACGGCCCCGCGATCTTGTCCATCGCCGACACGCAAGCGGATTTCCGACAGAGTGCCTATCTGTATACGGACGATATCCGCAAGGCGCTTGGGGACGATGTCCGCGGCGTCAAGGTCTTCGACTACGTCTCGAAGAACATCGAGACCTATAAATTGGCGTTGGAATGCTATCATCCGGTCGCATTGGAGAATCGAATAGCCTTTTATACGGAGGCGGGCAACATCGGCAAGGTCGAAAACTACTACGACCGGTTGATGGAGCTGTCGATCGGGCCGCGAAAGATCATCCGCGCGACTGACCTGAAGCTGCTGTCGAATCACCGCGATGCAGAGTTTGTGATCTATAGGGAGATACCGTTCACCGTGGAATTGTGGAGTACGCCCTTTTTTTCCGATTCGTCGCCCGAAGAACTGACCAGAAACGATAGTCAGGTTCCTCATCTCGTTTCGGTTTGCTGCAGATGTCGATCGAATCGTTCGGATGCTTGCCGTCGATATGCCTGCGCGGGGCCTAGTCCTGGACGGGCCCATGCTTTCTCACGCTATGGTCGCTTTGACCGGAATCTACACTTCGTCGAACTCGTCTCCGACGGCGGTGCGTATGAAGGCCAAACACGAAGCGGAGCGACTGTGGAGTCGGATAATTGGCGAAGGTATGCATAATGAAGATCATGCTCTGGGCGGTCGTATACACATGCTAGGACAGCTTCAGCATCAGCAAGCCGTCTATAATATGTACGACGCCCATCTCCTCAATCACTACGGAGAGATTGGCTACCGAACCCAATGCGCCTTTATTACATTTTTCATCACAGACGGGCAACTCGACAAGGCCATTCAGGTCATAGAGCGAGCGATCGAACGAGACGGGGGTGAGGGCGCCGGTACCAAGTTGTTCGAAGCGTTCATCAAGACTATCATTTCGTCGCGTGAATCGATCCAGCAGAAACGATACGGCGTCTTAAAGGTGCTCGCTATGAAACCAAAGGACGTCAAACTGAACTCGCTTACTCTCGGTTACCTGTTGGCATACTTCACCATGACCGGTCTTCCCGTCGACAAGGCCATCGATCTGATCCTCGACAACCTGTACGATGGACAGCCGTCTTGCGGAGTCAAACGATGGCAAAACATGCTGGAAGCGTTCCTGACCAGACGTTTCCATGCGTATCATCCAAGCGAAGCGGAGCTATTCACTTCGCTCAAGCTCCTGAAGGAGTTTACGATGAGGCAGGTCGACGGGATATCGCACACCAAGGTCAGCATGATCTGGGGACTATTTCTGCAGAACGCGGCCGGGTCCGAGGCGGATATCGATCCCTCTGTACGACGACGGATGATCGAGGCGGCGCTCGACCTCTTCCCCATCCAACATACATTGGAAAATGTCATGCCGGTCGGACTCTATCTCAACATCATCAATCGATCGCTCCAGCGAGCAGGGGGAGCTGGGGTACCCGAGGCTCTCGTGTGGTGGGAAGAAGCGAAAGAGAAGGACGATTTCCATGGAACGCTTCGAACGCTCATTGTGCGAGGACTGGTAAAGCATGGCCGGTCCGCGCGCGCCAAGCTCGTGGTGGAGGAAGCGGTACGGGACGGTGTGCGCGGAAACAACACGCTTTGGCGACTGGGCCGCGATCTGGGCGTTCCGCTACAGAGAGGTGGGGTGGACGGACGCGAGGACTCGCAGGAGATCGACGAGCTGCTCATCCAGACGTACTACGAGCCGGAAGATGACGAGGAGCGTGTCGGAGGTAGTCTAGATCAAGAGGACCTCCTTATACAGTAGATGGGCCACTAGCATGCATCCTCATGGCCTCCTCCGCCAGGGATTCCACCAAGAGCCCGAGGACGCCTCCCTCTCCGATCTCTCCTTCTCCCTTTGACGGTGTCGTTCTTTCCTCTCCCGCTTTTCCGCTTCGGGATCAGTCGTCAAGCCCAGTAGTCGGATGTACTCTGCGACGCCCGCCCAGCCCACAGAGGCGACAAACGCCACAGTCCCTCTGCTTTCGTCAGTATTTGCCGGTGGGCTGCTAGGCAACCTACAACCAGAAAGAAGCGAGGTTGTCGACACCCGCCACGTCTGTCGAGGTAGAGATGTGTTGACGGACGGGGAAATCGACGACCATTGCCAGCAATACCACGAGCACTGCGACGGGGGGAAGAAAGAGCGTGATCCACGGGACCGAGGGGATCTTCTTCGCCGGGAAGAAGATCAAGAGGTAGTTGCCGATAGACAGCACGGAGAAGATCGCCGATGCTAGCGTAGATAAGCATACTGCGCGAGACGAATAGGGCAAAGGAGCATGGCCTACCGGCTATATGCCACGTCAGACACGCGTGAACCATGTCGTGATGCGAAGGGGGACGTTGTCCATCGGTACACCTGTCCGCCACGTGAGACCTATATCCTCCTGCGCCTCGACGCTCTTACCTGGTTCCCCTCTGACACGCTCCGAGTCCGCCGACGTCCCAGGTCGTACCGTCAGTATACTGTATCCGCAACCACCAATATCCGACCTGCGGGCCCGTGATCGCAGCCAGTAGCAGAAAGACGACCGTGAGGAGACCAAGGGCGGCGTGTGCTAGGTGGATGAGCAAGTTGTGCCTTGTCTTCAGCTTTGAGTTTGCGGACATTACATGGCCGGACGATCTGACAGTACCGGTGGACAAGCAGCTCAAGCGATGGAAGTTGCTGAAAGGATGTCGTGAAGAAAGGATCGTCTTGGATATGTGTGATCAACCGCAATCTTCAGTCGAAGGACGAGCGCATTTTTCTCGCAAACAGACGCCCACTGGCGCAATCGGTCTGTCGAGGTCAAAACTTCTAATGGGAGCGATCCGCCGATCAAGGGGAAGCGTGATCGGCAATGACTCCATGGAGTTGTTTAGGTGCCTCATGCTTGGAATATGATGACGGGATGAACCAAGATCAATACATGCGCGTGTTATCCCCTAGAAGTCGTCGATCGTCCTATCTAGATCCGCCTTCAAGTGCTTATTCATTCCAGGCGGCAGGATGGGTTCCCCCTCTTTGGTCGCAACGTAACCTAGAGAAAAATTCATCAGTACGACAAAAGTCGTACGCGCATCCCAGACCACTCACGGAACGGCATCTCGATCGATTCGTGTTTGTTGAAAGTGATGGTCGGGTGATCGACGAACGGGATCTCGTCCAGTGGGACTAGAGACATTATGAGCGACCCGGCCTTGGCTCACTTGACTATGCTATACTGACTCTGGTCTTCGACGACAATCTTGCTGACGCCGACAGCGGTATCTGTCGTCATCTGCATACTCAACAGATGCCTCGTCTCGAAGCCTAACTTTCGCAATTCGCTCGTCCGGTCTCGGGGCGGATCATCGCCCAAAATTCCGCCATACAGAAACCAGGTGAACTTCTCGCCGTCTTCTGGCGAGAGCGGGAGCGGGGCTTTTGGGTCCAGGAGGCAGACTCGGGACTGCGGGACGGGCGGGTCAAGGGAGGCAATCAGGTCGAGGATCGGGAGGGTGTGCAGGTTCGCGTTGGAGGAGGACGACGAGGCGAAGTGGGCTTTGAGAGGCGGGATGGAGGACGCGGACAGGGAGGTGAAGTGTACTTGAGAGGGAGCGACGAGCGTGAGCATGTGTGAGTACCTGCATGGGGAGATGAGCTCCTGGTACTTGTTTGACGAACGAGGGGAGAGTCTTACTCCAGTTTGACCCATTCAGGCAGAGCCTTGGTCTCCTCGTCGTCTTGCTCCATGTGTTCTTCAAATCGTCAGGACTCCGGCCCACCAAAGCCAAGTTCGACGCACCGATGACATAGTTGTATTTCCCTCTCCTCTCTGCGGACATGATTGGCCCAAGTGATCAGTGTATATGCGTCAGAAAATGATTCTGTCTTTTGCAAAAAATCGACAACAAATCGAAGCCGGAAGCAAAATGTCTAGATCTTATCTCCCGTTGATGACACGGACGGGGGATCCGTTCTGAGATGTACGAATTCGACACGTAGAACAACGCAACCTAAGGCCTAGCCAGTCGGCGAGCAGGGAGGCGAATCGTAGTCGACTTCCCGGGCACCCTCTGTGGAAAACACTGAGATATGATGCAAATGCTTTGTCCGTAAACTGCTATCCTGCCTCTCCTACCACACTCTGCTCCATCAACTACTCGCTGTCCTCATCCATCTCCTCGTCCTCATCATCTTCGCTCTGCTCTTCGTCCTCCTCCTCATCCTCATCCACTTCCTCCCTGATCGCCCTCTCGATCTCGATTCTCCTCTTCTCCCTCACTTTCCTCTGCAGCGCCATCCACACGCCCAGCGGCGTCTTGGCCTTTTCGAGCCCGAGCTCAAACTTTTCAAGCTCGCTCTTGTCCCTCGGGCTAAATCCGACGTTCGCCCGTTTCTCTTCTATCCATTTCCTCGACGCCTCGAGCTTCTCCACCAGACCCTTGAGCCCGTTCTGGACTTTCGGACTGCCCGCTGTGCCCTTCTTCAGATGGCGACGGAGGGTCAGGATGATGGGCAAGACCATTTCAGGAAACGCAATATTGGTCGAGATCTCGGCGTGGTACTCGCCCAACAAGAAAACGAGCTCCTCTCCAAGCGATTCCTGGTAAATTCGCGTCTTGGGGTACGCCGCCGGCGCACGGACAATGTATTCGAGATCGAGGGGTTTCAGCGTTGATTTTTTAGGGTTTGATCGACGGAACTCGGCAGAGTCGAGGATCTCCAAGAGAAAGGGGGAAAGAGGAACGTAGATTTTCGTCTTGGCGATGATTCGGATGAGTGAATGAAGGATGTGGTATCGGAGGGGGAAGTATCGGGACGAGGGGAGAAGTCTAGGGTATGTTAGCTTCCACGTCGCATGAGAGCAAAAGGTGAACACACCTGACGACTCCGAGAGATATCTGGACCAAAGGGTAGATCAGAGGCTTCAGCGGGCTTTCCAGTCCGTTGTTGTCGATTTCGATGTCCTTTGCGGCTGCGCCCGACAGGACCATGCTCCAGAAATCTATGCAGTGGACGAACTGCCAGTTGTAGACCGCCTTGAAGGCCTCTTGGTTCTCGCCCGCTTGGCCGGATGTCGAGCTTCGCACCACCGTCCTCAAATGAACGGCCAGCATTCGGATGAAGGTGAAAGCGTGTTGATAGGACAGTTGCGGGGCGAGCTGGAACAGTGTCGCGGCCGTGTTTTTCATCAGGTTTAACGAGGGAAGAGTGTGGGGAGTAGTTAGTCGCAGCGGAGGCAGGAGGGCTCGGTAGATGTTCTGTAAGATGTCATTAGCTTGCCGCATACTGCAGCGAAGTGTAGCAACAACGAACCTTCAAGCACATATCCTTCACGGCGTCGTCTCCTCCTTCGAAGACCTTGCGTACTGCCAAGAAGGCGGCAATTCGCACGTTGTCGTTGGCAGTCGCCCATAGCTCCAACAGGACCTTCAAGTACGCCCGAAGGTGTTTACGAGCGCCCAGGATCCACGGCAGCAGCTTAGTGGATTCTGAGACGGCTACGAGGAGAAGACTGCCGGCCTCATCGCCGGATTTGATGGATGATGGGATGGAGGGGAGGGATTTGATCAGGTGAAGGAGGGTGGAGAAATGGGATAGCACGATCTTGGGCAGATTCGTGGTGGTTTTAGCAGCTTGCAGCTTGCTGCGGGACAAGGTTAGTGCGGAATAGCGTGAAAAAGTTATCAACGTACATTCGGCCGTTCGCAAGGGTTCGGTACGGGAGATGGTGGCCCACGACAACGGGTGTGAATTTCAACGCGGTGAGCACGAGTTTGTTGAACACTACGAGAATAGACAAAAGAGCTCGATCAGCAGAGTTGCTCGGGAACCGGTAAAACACGACTTGCCTTGCGCGCTATCGATGGTGTACTTTGTGTCAGAACCGGTACCCTGCTCGTTTTCCTCCTCGTTCATATGGGCCGCCGCACGGAATGCCGTCAAGCACTTCTTGAGCGACCTCAGCGAGTGTTGCTGCGCGGATCCGCATCAGCCTCTCGATTCCAAATGACAGGTACACAACGTACCTTGAGCATGCCCTCCTGCCATTGTCGTAGCATCTTCATTGACACGCTCGTCTTCTTCTTCTCCTCTCCTTCCTCCTCCTGCTCGTCCTCTTCCTCTTCCTCGTCCTCGCTCATCGCCTCGTCCTCGTCTTGCGCGATCCGGTTGGCTTTGCCAAACTCCAATAAATCGTTGTCGTTCTCCTTCAGGTACTTGAAGAACTCCGGATCCTTCTTCTCCAGCTCCTTCATGGCCTTCTTCATCTCCTCCTCATTCAGCTCCATCTCGTCCCCCTCCTGGACCTCTTCCTCGCTCTCCTCTTCGTCCTCCTCGCTCAGCTCCTCGAACTCACTCTCCTCGTCGACAGGAACGTCCAGCCCGCCCTGCCCAAACAGCTCGTCCACATTCTTGGCGACACCACCCGCCCGCCCTCCGGTCCCTGCGTTCAGCTTCTTGGCTTCACGCTCCTCGTCTCCGCTCTCGTCGTCCTCCTCGACGTGGGCATGATCGTCGCGCGGTGCACCTCGTTGTTTTTGTCGTCGAGCGGTCCGGTCTTCGGCCTTGCGCTTCACTTGCTGATGCTGTCGGCGGACCTTGATCGTTTCTTTCAATTTGCCCGACGAGGCAAACTTTTTCGTCTGTTTCGTGGCTTTGGCCATGATGAGGTCGATGGTGTAAAGCCAGAGTGGAGAGCGAGAAAAAGTTGGTGGAAGCAAGAATCGGGTGGACTTGAAATCCTGCAATGGACCCTGAACCCCGGACTCACCAGTGCCACTCGGAAACTCGCCGCGGCCATTCAGGCTGGTTCAGCAATCCCAAGACCAGTACTGTCCAGGAAGCACGATGTCCTTCGAGTCAGCGACAGAGGAATCACCATGGGTGACCATGGGTGTGAGCTTCTGGCAATCTGCGAATCCGTGCTGAAAGTACGGATGACTAGCGGGAACACCCCTTGATACGCTACCTCGTCTCGTGGTTCTTTGACTCTGTTACGTGCCAATTCCCGCTAGGAAAGTAGTCTCGGGCAGTTCGCTGTAGACATCTTCCGCACTCTTACCCGCGTAGTTGCATCATGCATCATGGAAAGATCAACGCCTATGTATGGACTTCGAATCAGGGGCGCCACGCCACTTCCACGTCATATTTGCCACCGGGTTCTAGGTGGTTGACTTCCCTTGCAGTAGCATCCGTATGCAGCTTCACCACCAGGCAACATGACGAACCGACTGCTGGTCTACGGCCTCGCCTCGACAGCTCTGACAGGCGTCGTTGTCGGCTCTGCGCTGAAATCCCGGCCTAATTTCTACGCGGCAGCCGTCACTCTCGGTCGTAGTAGCGGTGCGCTCATGGTAGGTCGTCTGCAGTTGGTTGAAGAGTGAGCAGTGTGCTCAATTGATTCTCACGCAGGTGCTGGCCAATTTCATCATGTTCAACGCTATTCTCGTGGGAATCTGCTTTAAGAGCGTGTTCTTTGGACAGCTGCGAGCGATCGAATACGAGGTGAGCTGGAGATACGATGCGCTGCTGAGTGCTTCGTCGAGGGGGACTGACAACGATGGGGGGTAGCATCTGTTTGAGAAGCTCTGGTTCTTCCTCACCGAGTCGCTGCTAGCTATGACGATCTTTCGGTAAGCTGATCCACCGCCAAGTGCGCAGTGAAGCTAAGATATCCTTGTTGACAGGGATGACTTCTCGGCGCCCTTTGCGCTCATGTACGGCCTACTACTCTTCCTCAAGTGCTTTCACTGGATCACAGCCGACCGAGTGGACTATGTGGGTCCATTCCAAGAGTGCATGCGTGGGGCTAATAATGGTGTCGCAGATGGACCAAATCCCACCACCCGGACCGCCAACCCTTTTCCACATCCGCATGTCCGCCATCCTCGCTCTTCTCACCCTCTTTGATCTCCTGCTCGTGGTGTACTCCCTTGAATCGATATTGCAGGAAGGAGTCTCGGCAATGGTTCTTTTTGCGTCAGAGTTCATGATTCTCCTGGCGTCCATCTTGGGTACATCTGCTCGATACGGCGTTGGATTGGTGGATCTCCGACGAGCAAGAGGACGAGAGGACGCCCCGAGCTGGGAGGAGAAGAGCATGTATCTCTTTTACGTGGACTTGGGAGTCGGTACGTTTATCTCTTATTTCCAGCTCTCTTCCCTTTCAGAGAAAACGGAACGGATGGCTGACATGCATTGGACAGACTTCGCAAAACTCCTCACGTACCTGACCTTCTTTACCGTCATCCTTCTCCACTACGGCCTTCCCCTCCACATCCTGCGAGACGTCTACATGACACTGAGGTCGTTCCTCTCGCGATGTGGCGACCTGATTCGGTACCGTCGAGCGACACGAGACATGGACGCCCTGTATCCCGACGCAAACGAAGAAGAGATGGAGCGACTGGGTGATAGGACGTGCATCATCTGCAGAGAGGAGATGATTCCTCGTGTTCCTGGCTCCAACGAAACGCACAGCAATGGTCCGAACGAGACGCCGAAAAAGCTGAGCTGCGGCCATGTGTTCCATTTCCACTGCCTGCGGAGCTGGCTGGAGAGGCAGCAGAGCTGTCCGACATGGTGAGCAATTGTGCTTCTTGTGAATATCGAAGTTCGACGTTGACATATCGGACAGTCGACGAAACGTATTGCAAGCTCCGGCTGCTCCATTGCGTCGCCATCATACCCCAAACCCAGTCCCAAACCCCGCCGTTCCCCCACCCCCAGCACCGGGCGCGGTCCCTCAACCCATTGCGAATGCGCAAGCAGTGTATGACGAGTATTTTCGAACTCGAGCGCCGAATGGCGATGTCCAACCACCTACAGCCCTGGCCCCAACCTCCACACAACCCCCCGCTCAAGAGACCGGAGACCAAAGTACCCAACGAGGACTCTGGGGCGGACCCATCGTACCAGGGCGTTTCCACGCCACCCCGCTCGGCGCGACGCCAGCGGGATCTGCGCGGTCCGTCTTGGCAACGAACGCGCTTCGATCCCGAGCGCCCACGCACATCAAAATAACGGGAACCTCTCCTGCTAGAGACTCGGACGCGGAAGCATCGACGTCGACCTCTGGGGGCGAGCCACCGCTCCGCACGACCCGTATAGACTCGACGCCGATGTCGGGCTCGACCACGCCATTCACCTCGAATCCGCCCGTGATCTTTTCGCCGACCTCGACGAACCGTGACGAGACGGAGGATAGGGATGCCGGGGCAGACCCCGATCCACGACGCGCCGCTGCTGACGCTGCGATGCGGCGCCGGAAGGAAAAAGACGAAGGGACGTTCCTGCCGTACCTCACCTCGCCGGAACTACCTCCTCCGCACCCGGCGCGACCGTGGAGTGCCAGTGCAGGTCCGATCGGTGGATCTGCGAGCACGGCGCTGGACGAGCGGCTGAGAGTGTTGAGCGAGGTGGACGGGGTTGTATGGGGATTGATTGGGGAGCTGAGTAGGCTCAAATCGGCGTGGGAGGTGGAAGAT
>JASZXS010000478.1:0-11748 GCA_035521475.1 Tremellales sp. Uapishka_1 | reverse complement strand
GCGTCACTGGGTGGGTGGGAATGCGGTCTCGTCGTCGAAGTACGCAGCACTAATCAGGTCACGAGCAGCACCACGATCCCTATCGACGGAGGAAGCTTGATCGTCTCGACTGCCAAGCTGTGAAAGATGCTGGGGGCGTCGGTAAGAATGAAACGCGGAGGAACACTGGATGTATTATAAATGTAATGCATCTCGCTCGCACTGTATACAATCGATTACAAGGCTGGCGTCACTCTATTGGATACACTCGAGGGGCACAATATGAGATACTCTAGTTGTGAGATTCGGCAGATGGAACGACTCATCGATCCGGGCGCTATTTGTGTCTGGACATGTTGGATTTGACCCTCGTCAACTGAGGTTGATATCAGTATCTTATCGCCTACCGCTTCCGCGCCATTTCACTCACATCCTCTTTGCTCGTGTTGGAGTGGTGCTGCACGCTGCCTCTCCGCAGTTTGCCCAGGAACCCCTTCAGTCCCTTTTCGTGCTCGTGCTCGGGCTCGGGCTCGTGCTCGTCCTCCTCGAGCCCCTCGATACCGTTGGATCGGTTGCTGCCGGGGGATCCAGGTAGCGTGACCGCCGAGTCGACCGCTTCCGTCTGGTACCGCAGTCTACTCGGGGTGGTCTGCTTCGGCACCGCCAAAGCCGATTCCGGTGTCGAGCTCGACGTCAGCGCAGCGAGATGGCGCAGGTGTTTCTTGCCGCGGAAGACGGACGTCTTTTTGATGACTTGCGAGAGAATGTCGCCGGTCTGGGACCAGGCGTACGACCGGATATCTACCAAGTCACGTTCAGCGCTGTACCATCGCACAAGATGACAACACCGGCGTACCTCGCTTGACGTGGTCAAACAGATCTTCGAAGCCCCAGACCTTGTTGTAGTAGTTCATCTCCGGCGCCTTGATCTTGAAATCGACACAATCGGGTAGACTGAACGTGTTGTGTTTCTTCTCGTCGTCGCTCTGTCCGGTCGTCATCATCAGCCATCGATACCCAATCTACTGAGAACCGACACTACGCACCTTGTAGCTGAAGACAAACGACGTGGCGCCAAAGATGATCGTCACAAAGGTCTTATTCGTGGATGCCCTCCTTCGCATCTCTGCAGCATCCTGGCTCGGGACCATGGTGAACTTCGCATCGAGTTTTTTCGCGTGGACATGGCTGTCCTCGCCCACCAAAGGCAGTAGCTTCGACGACCCGTTCCGCGATTTATCAGACATGATCGACAGGGACGATTTCGTCCGATGAAGCGGAGGAAGCGATAGCTCGGAATCGTTCCCGTGCCCATGGCCTTGGCCGTGGCCGTGGCCATTGCCATTGCCGTTACCGTGACCGTTACTATGCCCGTGTCCATTCCCGTTCGACTCTGCCTTGGCGCGCTTGGTATTGTCATTGAAAATGTACCGCACCATTTGATGGCCGACTTTCTCCTCCAATTTAAACTTGATGGGATGGAGATAGAACGCAAAGTGAAAGATGATGGTTATGCCGCCGACGGGGGCATGGATGGACCAGCAGGCCGACGCAAAGGACTCCTTCTAAGAATCCGTCAGGGACACTCCGCGCGGAACCGCCATCGCACTCACCACCTTTTTCTTGGCAGAGCTCGACGACTCGTGCCGGATGACGACTTCGGGGAACAAGGCATCTGCATTGCTGTTGAGCGCGCAGAGATCTCGAATAACTACTGCGGAATCCGTCGATCCGTCTTTATTCGACACCCAGGAGTAGACCGTGTTCGAGATATCCAGCTTGACCAAGGGGGAGAAATTGTCTGCCAGCATATGCCATGCGATCCCTCCCGCTCGGACTTCCAATCTAGCCGCCGTCTTTTTCGCAGCTCTCGCGTCATCGCGAGATTGATTCGCCGCGATCGCTTCAAAGACCGTAAAGAGCTGCTCGGTCGCTTCCAGGAGGTCTGTCCGGATCTTGAACAATTCCCCCTTTCCGTCGTCTGTCAACAGGTCCACATTCTGCTCGTAGCCTCTTTGGAGAGCCGACAGCGATCGAATCGACTGTTGCAATGAGGACAACTCCAACAACAGACGCTGCGGGTCTCGATCCTTGCGATCAAATGCGAATGTAAACGCCTCGACTCGTTCGTTCCGATGCTGGTGCTCCGGATCTTGGTAGAGGATGAGGTCCGTTACAACGTAGAATAGCGCCGCGTAATGTTTTGCGGTAGCAGATACGGTAAGTCGAGGAACGATGACGGTGGTCAGATCTTGATGAAGCGCTAGATGCCGTATGGATTCCTCGTCTCCATCCTCCGCCTTGGGCCAATCCAAGCCTCTAGGAAGACGAAGGTGGTTGAATTTGTCGAGCGAGATCGCAGCGTCCGTCTTGAGGACGATTCGATCATAGTCTAGCGCTTCGGATCGGACGTCGAGGAAGATTTCGAGAGGGACGAAATCCAGTCTATCGCGGAAAGCCGCACTGCTCTTCATTCGATCGCGTCGTCGGGCTTCGTCGCAAGGATAGAACGCTTGCAATCCCTGCATCGAAATATAGTTTCTACCACCACACATTAGCTAGATCACATTACGCCGGTCGACAACCTACCTGGACATGACTTCCGATGAATAGGTGTCGAAGGCAGCCTCGTCCAAAATCGAAAACTCTTTGAACGAGACCTCTTCGACCGCCAACAAGATCACGGCATTCTCGTCCACCTCACTCCGCAGCGCGATTTGTGGTTTCAGCATCAGCAGTCGTGTTTTTGGCTTCACAATTAATTCTGCCGGCAAGCCATGCGACGGTTTCCGCGAATCTTCGTGATCCGAATTTTCTTGGACGGGCAGTTGGAAGCGTTGCCCGGCGGCGCTGTCCTGCATGGCCTTCTCCAGCTTTCTCAGCATCTCAAGAGCGACATTGGCATCCGCCGCATCCTCGTCGGCAACGTGATCCTCATTCGACTCCTTCTGTTCACGCATTCGACGACTGATGCCATCCCGTACTCCCCGCAGAGAACTAGACGAATCAATCACCGACATCACGATGGCGAAGACCGGAGACTCACGCATGGGAGGTGGTATACTCTTCCCGTTTCCGGTCTCTGCTCGAGAAGTAATACTTGTAGACAAGCTAATTGTCAGCGAAGCGCTCGACCGGGAGACTTACATTCCTAGATTGATTATTGAAGAATATCCTCGGCGCATGGATGTGGACAGTATTCTCGAACGTCACGTCGCTTCCCTCGGTTTCCGGTCGCGGCTGATCCAGACTATGGCTCGTCGGCTGCAGCGTATCGTCGTCGATATGTCTCGTTTCCGTCTTGGACAACATGTCTAGATGATCATGAAGTGTCTTCAATCTCTTCAAAATGACCTGTCGTTGTATCTGCATGCGCCATTAGCGACCCAGCCAAGCTTTGCCGCCATAGCATGACTCACCTCGACCGCCGCAGCATCAGGGCCCGATGTGACACTCGGAATCATGCCCTGCAATTCTCGGATGCGTTGTCGAGTGATCTTCATTTGGGTCGGACCCACGCCTTCCGCCGCGCCAAGATAGCAGATGTGCGATTTCTCGTGACCGAATTTCGAACTCTCCACTGCCAATCGCATATTGCAAGTCGAATCGCTTTGCGTCGTGGAAGCTCCATCATCATCATCATCACTGGGCGACGTCTGCCTAGCCTTGACACGTTTCGTCACAAAGATCTCAGGGCAGTCTCCAAGATTCACCACGTCCAGCGTCGGGTTCCGGTCGAACGGTTTCTTGTCCGCATCGATGAAGTCAAAAAAGTTGTACCAGGCTTTGGTGTCTTTTGGTAAGTCGGACGCCTTGCTTCCACCATTCGGCGGAGACGCGGTTGGCGAATTACTGTGAGTCGTTTCGTTGAAATCCGCACAGACCCCCTTGACTTGGATATCTTCCAGCATGAGATCCGCTGCGTAGAATGGTTTATGCACGACCACTGTGG
The DNA here is from genome assembly GCA_035521475.1 of Tremellales sp. Uapishka_1. Classification (NCBI taxonomy): domain Eukaryota; kingdom Fungi; phylum Basidiomycota; class Tremellomycetes; order Tremellales; species Tremellales sp. Uapishka_1. Next base: position 7,817 of record JASZXS010000478.1, on the reverse strand, counting down.
TTCGATGCAGTTTTTCGTGGCGGACCGTCTTTTCTTGCGCTCGTTGATGCGCATCGGCCCGGAATCTTCTGAAGCGTGCTTTCAATCCCAACGATTGCGACTGTCCCCCCGCCCAGAGCTCTTTGGAGACCTGGGAGTAGATGTGGGACACAAAGATAGGGGCGAGATCGAATCGGTATTTGATGGTTCCTAGCGATCGTCCAAACTTCTTGGAGGGCGGAGGGGAATCCGGGAACAGTTTACCCTGTCGAATGGGAAGCGACATTGTCTGATTGAAGAGGCTATCCAGTCTGCGTCAGTACCGTCCGATCGATCTCTGCCAGACTTACTGCCACCACGCAAAGAAGTGCGCAAAGGCCTTTGGACTGAAGTGCAAACTATTATGTTTCTGACCATCTTCTTCCTCCATGTCTTCCTCGGCATCGGTGGGCGCAACCAGCGAGACTGAGAAATGGACGAAATCCGATCTGAATCCTTCGTACGAATCGATCGCCTGATCATGATGAATCGTTAGCTCTTATCGATAACAGACATCAATTAAGACTCACCCTGCCTAGTCGCGCACAGTCTCGATCGACAGCCTCTTTCGATCGAAGAATGATTTCCTGGTGAGGCTTGAAATCAAAAATCCTGCACTGTCGGTGCATCAAATTTTCGGTCGAGCCACAATCATGAACACAGGTGTGAGGTCGACAGGTCCTTTCCAGCGCGAAACCAAAGCCAACACGGACCCCATTGAGGAATCGAGCGCATGGCTTGGTATATCGTCTATCGCCCAGATTCACACTTTCTTCGTCAGGGTCCGAAGGCGTTTTAGTCAGGATGTTGCTTCCAATCGCCGCTCCATCGTGGAGGGCCGTCAGACTGGCGAAGGAGAATTAATCTTCATCGATCAACATGAGTAGGAACCTACTCTGGGATTGCAATCAAAAGCTCTTCCGCTGATATCTGAATGGTTTCGTATTGCGGATTCGGATGATTGATCTCCAGATGGGTGTTGTGTTTCCAACTGAGAGCGAACCCCGCTCCGAAACCCGTGAACGAGTACGGGTCATATGAACCTAAGCGGATGCACATGGTTCAACATCTCGTTCCTTTTAGCCAAAAAGATATAACACCAACCTTTCAAATGCAGGTGACAGGGTCCAACAAAGTCCACAGACACTCGCCAATGGAGGATGAGTCTGAATTTGTCCCAGAACCCAACTCGAGGCGACGGATCTCGAGGAGGATGAGACAGAGTTTCCATGACCCTCATGAAGTCCTGAATGGCGGGTTGATACGAGTTTCCCCAAGTAAATTCGGTCGTCTTCTCCGAGGCGATCTTGATGACTGGCTTTGCGTACGTTTTGACCGGCATGATGGTTTTGGCGATTTGCACGCTGAACGAGTGGGCGTCCGCACTACCGCAGCCTTCGGGAATGACCAAGCACGGGATCATGATGAGCGAGTCGTCTCCTGCGAGCTCCTCGGCGATCACAAAAAGCGTCGTGACCGTCCACGAGGGTTTCGCGTTGTCGAGCACGGGCTGCACATTGACGAGCGGTAGTGGATAGTCTCGAAGCAGGCACTGACCCGACTCCATCTCCCAGCGGAAATCGAGGGGAATCAACAACGAAAAGTCGGGATCGTTTTTGAAGGGCGTTGCGACCTGTCCCATGTAATCGACGAGTTCCGCTTTGGTCAATTTGGGATCCGACACCACAAACTTGACGCCACGTGCAGCGAATCGGAATAGCGGTGCGGTCTGGGAGGCCGGTGCGAGACTGATGGGAAGCTTCACGTCCGCACCGACATTCTGTACGCTCTGCAGAGCTGCGGACTCTCTTCTACGCTGTTCGGATTTCGCCGCACGGATTCGTTTGATCCAGCAGCGCGATTTCCACCAGTCGAGTCTTTGTCTTGCTTCCGCTAGCGAGACGGTATGTTTGGCCGACAGCTTTGATCCGGCGGGTAGAGGTGTGGCGTGTAGCTCCCCGTATTCGTCGACTTCCTCGTTCTCCGCTTGGGCGATCAAGACCATCTTTTGCTCAAACGTATCCTCGAGAGCGTTCCTGATATCTTGTTCGACCAATCCAGCTCGCCATATTAGATTTAGATTCGTTTCGATGGGATTATCCTTGGCTTCGAGCGATACGTTCGCGATGCTAATCTGCATGCTCGGCACTCTCTTCGCTTTCTCTGCAGACGGTTTCATTGTCGTTGAGAATCCCTTTCCGCCCGTGTCCCTCAACAACAGTTTCGTCGCTTTCAACGAGACATTCAGGTTCAGAATCAACTTGGATAACTGGTACGCCGTCGGAATGCGCACGCGAAGTGCCTCTGCGTCAACCAAAATCCTCTCCTCCGAGGGTGTGACCGACAATTTCTTGATTCTCGCCAACTCCTCCCATGACCCAATCACCCGCGGTGACGGTACATAGACGAGACCTTGATCCCAGACCAAGCGCATCTTCCCATCCGACGCCTTGGAAACGGCGATGCCTTTGATATACAAGAAGACTTGCTCTTTGAGCGGGAGCGCGAAATGCGCCATTAGAGTAGGGATTGAGACGTCCAGGCTGAGGTTCAGGGCCGGTCTCGGCGGGGCATCGATTGATGGGTCCCTTTCCCTCTTCCAAGCTCTGGATATCGATTTCAACGCCAATCCAGCCAATAGAGCGCAGTACACATGAGAGAGATCGCTGACGATATTCACATTGGCGACCTTTCCGGTGACTCGATGCTCCACCGCCGCATCGAGACCCGGTTGCTGAATCAACCAATTGAATGTTGTATGCGGTATGCGGAGCAGAGGGCGTTGCGCTTGATCGGTATTGGAGATTTCGAGGGGAGGCACATTGTTGGCGAAATCGCCACTTTTGAGTGCCGCCTTGCCTCCCCCGCCCGGACGTCTGAACTCCCACCCGACGAACTCGTCCTCCTCTCTCTGCTTTGGCACGTCTCGCTGCGGCTGCGATAGCTTCGTGCCACCATTCTCATAGAACCGCTCGCCGTGAAAGATCGGTTTCACCGAGGTGTCCATCAAGGTCAGACTGACCAACGCAGCTCTCCCCTGATCCTTTTCCAAAAAGTTGGCAAACGCCAGAGCTTGCGTTGTAATGTCTTCCGGGAGTTGCAGCTTTCTTCGTTCCGCAGACGTCAGGTGATGGCGATGGTTCATGGTTTGGGATTTCTGGTTGTAGTATGCGTACTCCATCAAGACGAGCGATTGGAGCCACAGTCCTTTCGTGAGGGCAAGTGAGCATTCTGGATTTGGATCCACTTGACCAACAAAGACGCTTAGGACTCCCAATGATATCCGACCGGATATGCCCGATGGTAATCGGGCGAGGAGTGAACCGGGACGAGAAGGCGGATGAGCGTGGGATGGCGTTTTTTGCTTTTGGGAATCGCCCATAGCACAGAGCGCCTCCAAAACTGCTGTATGCCATAGATTGACTTGGATACCATGATCGACTCCGACATCGACTGCCGCGCTGATCGATTTCCAGTCCATTTCGTTGACTTCGACGATGTTTTCTAGCACCTCTTGCTTTCCCAACACGTCCCCCGATACCGACATGAGGACCCGTCCGATTTGAGCGAGATGGTATGTGCTGGTATCGCCACCATCTCTCGCTCCAGATAGGGTCATGTGAAGGGATATGGGCTCCAAAGCTATCGTCGCATCGCCTTTCATCGAGATGGACAGGTCATCCTGCAGGGATGCAGGGGAAAGACAAGCTTTCCTTCGGACTTGCGGTTTGAGCATCGACGACGGTAGAGCGTAATCGACATCCGGGCCCGCCTCCTCTCTGCGAGCTCGCAGCTCCTCTTCTTCCTTGAATGCCGCCCTCGTGGTCGCCTTGTCTCGACGCCGTCCAACAACATCGGCGAATGACGTGAAGCAGCTAACCTGGAATCCATCCGACGCAAGGTTGAGCGTGGTTTGGGGTTTCGAATCTCGATCGGCTACGAGTATCGAGACGAGGCCGATATCGAGTACCATCCTGAAACGCGGAGGCATGACGGGGATTGACGTCTTGACATCCGCAGGAGTTTCGAGCTTTTCGAGTTTGGCGACCTTTGCAGCGCCCCACGCACTGGCCAATTCCTCCAGCAGTTGAACGTCTGCCGCCACGTCCACACTGCTGATATTGCCCCGCATGACTAGAAGGGCGAGATTCGGGTCATTGGCAAACAGCATCTCGTCTCTTGTCCAGCCATTCGGTCTCCAAGAAGAGAAACCGGAGAACTCGGCTTGGCGGATCGCTAACAGTTGCGACTTTTCCTCGGGCTGTTCACCTGGCGCAAGGCATTGAAATTCGATTTTTCGCCACTCGACGTCCGCTCCAACGCCTCGAATGATAGACTCTGGTGAGACGTTGCTGCCAAAGGCATTTCTTGCTCGTTCATTGTTGGACGCGTCGGCAGCAGTCAGCTTCAGCGCGAGCTCGGAGATGTCCAGCGACAGCGTGAAAAAGTCCGCTGACGACGCGGTCGACATGCTCGAGAGGTCGGATGCGGACGAGGCTTTGGAGGTCGAGCGCGAAGTCGTAGGCAGGAAATGCGAGATGGTGATCTGGTCAAACGAGACGGACACCGCCTCGAAAGCTCGTAATATGATCTAGAAAGGTCAGAGTAGAAGCTGAAGCGGACCAAAAAGGACTCACTCGACGCAAGTGATGCGGCCGCCAAGTCGGGACAGATGGGGTCTTCTCCTTCTTGTTTGCCTTCGACCATTCGGACAGCTTATCGCTGGCTCCAAGTGTGGTGTGAAAGCTTCCTAGCTCAATATTTGTTCGCAAGGTGTCTTCTCCGAGCAATCCTCTCCGCGGTCCAAAGCCCAGGGCCAACACGGCTCGCGATGTCCCATCGAGCACCGCCAGTCGCTCGTACCCGCCTTCGTTATCCGGAAGAGCGTAACGTGGGGTACTCGATCGAAGCAGGTGATTCAAGGAGGAAAGCGAAACGGGGGACGGTGGTAGAGAAGAAACTGACGATTGGTGCTTCAGAGTGGATTGTTGAGAATGTTGCGGGGTGGCTAGATTCGGCAATGACGGCTTTGTCGAGATCGATGTGGGATGTGGTGGATTGGAATGAGGGAGTATCAATGCGACATCCTTGATTGATACGGTGAAGGAAACGCTTCCATGAGCTCGTGCTATGGCTCTCGACCATATTTGAGATGCCGTCATTGTCATTTTCGATTGTATGACGGATGCGCGTCTCCGAGCATGAGACAGTCGGGACTTGGACTTTGTCGAAGATGGTGGGCCATTGGGGAGGGACAAGGAGGTGAAAGCGAGGGGGGAGGGAGGTGGCGACATTTCTCCTTCGCGCATGGAGAACATTTTGAGGGGGTCGACTCGGGCCGTATCTTCCAGTGAGGGAGAAAGAGGGAATGATGATCCGGAGGGGGATGACACATCTCCCTCAAAGTCGACCTTGACGCCGAACCGCAGATCACGCAAAGTGAGTTCAACTCCTTCCATGTCATCGAAAATGACCCGGATGTCGGATACCTGGAGGGAGACGATACGGGCAAGCGACGGCCAATGGTGGATGAGGATGTGGAGTAGCCAGTAGATTCCCTTGGAAGCGAGAGGAGAGAGGCGTTTTGGCGTCTGAAACCGATTGGTTGCTTCAGCTTATCCTCATTCAGGAGTTTGTAGTGGGAATAGGAGACTGACCTTCTTTCCTTCTGACGGCTCATTCTCGCCAGCCGGAGGCTTGCTAATCCGATAGCTGATACCTTCCACCTTGATCACCCACATACCCGTTTCCTCGCCCTTCCATCCGCCCCACATCCAGCCCACCGTCTCGACTCTCAACGTGGGGACCACGTTACTCTTTTGGCCAGAGCTCCGCCATTCGAGTCCGCGCACGTGCATCGGCGAGATGGACGCGGCTCGGAAGCCCGTGAGCGATTTGACGAGCAGAGGCAAACCATAATGGTAGGTCGTAAGGGCAAGAGTGAACAGGAAGACCAAAAGGTAGACAACGCATGTGTAGGTGGACAGCATTCTGACTAAGGAGGACAAGTCAGAGCGAGGACTCGTCGTGGACTTGGTTGAAAGGGATTTACCAGCAGAATTATGTCGTTTCGGGCATGTCTTATCGATCCGTCAGCCGCTTTCGAAATATCAGTAGCACCGGTAACTGTGAATACACCGTTTGACGGAGCGTGCGGATTCGCTCGAATTTTCGGCAGCCGAAACGTCAGAATAACCCAGACCGTTCCCTCTGGGGATTCTGCTTTCTTGTCTTCGTGTTTATAGATGGGTTGAGAGATGATCTATGCGAATTGCGGCTGCACGAGAGCGATGATGTAGTCGCCGAAGCTGGAACCCCACGTGGCTAAAGCGGAAGCAGATCACCTTTTGATCTGTTTCAGCAAGAGGTCGTTGAAATTACCGAAGGCATACTACAACAACAAAAGGATCGACTACACAGACGTACTGGATCGTAGTAAGAGCTTCATTCGATCGCAACGAACTGGGCAGGCAGGGTCAGAAACCTCCCGAAATTAACGCTTGAAGTAAGCATCTAACAATGCAGACCCCCGTAGCGAATATTGAAACATATCCAGACCTCCGGTCGGACTCCATCTCATCACCATGCCCCGATATTTGCCTCTTCCCCTACCCACCGCCCTCGCCCCTCATCTCCGCCAACTCGTCCCTACGCCTCTTGCCAACCCTTTGAAATCCCTCCCGACAGTTACCGATCATCTTCTCTCCCTTCCACAATCTCAGCTACCACCCAACCTCCGAGTCCAGGAATTCGTCGACCACAGAGCGTCATGGCATGGAAAAGGCGATGAGGAGAGGCTCGGCGGGTCGAAAAGGAAGGAAGACAGGCATTTACTGAAGAAGGGAGGGCTCCAGTGGGCTCTGAGGGAGCGATAGACGCTGTCCTCGATCGTACAAAGGTGTATCCTTTATGCAAAACATCAGATCTAGGAGCCGCACGTCGGTGTTAGGTGCGAGGGTGTCTAGAAGCTGATATACTGGCGGATTCTATCCTTTTGTTGATTCTTGCACATCGACCTTGAAACTCCTTGCTCACCCAAACCCCGAGAATACCCCTGGATGTAGGGCGTAGCGTAATGCCATGCAGCGAAGATAGCTGGTCGCCCCTTTCAGCCCCCGGCTCTCCCATCAGATATACGATAGCAAATAATCTCGTTGCACAGGTTCTCAATTCTGCATCTCCAACCTCCATACCATATCCACTAACCCAATAATAACCCAATAGATGCCTTCTTCAGACGCTACTTCGCACTACAAGGGCCATATCGATGTCGTGCTTGGGCCCATTCGACGCGACATACCTCTCCAGTGGCGATGTGGAAATCAACGATATCGCTGGCGAGCTGACCACGGCTGGAACATCATCGACCGATGTACTGGACTACTACACCGCTTTTCAGTAGCGATTCCCGCTGATCGTCGACCGGATTCAACGGGAAACCATACTCTCTGATGGGGCTAGACTCTAGACCGCACGTATCTATGCGTGGAACCAAATCAACATTGAGGAGGTGGTAAACACTATTGTCCCTCCAGCAGGATGTGGATATACGATCCGCCCGCCGACGGCATCGGAAGCACCTCTGCTCTATGTAGAGCACGGAGTTCGAATTGTGGACACTGTCCGGCCTTCGCAAGACCGCTTTTTCACTACAACGACTCGATCTTCTTGGTCTTGCGGACGAGGTCGGGGATGGAGGCGGTGAGGAAAGACCTGTCCATCTCGTTGTCATTTTTGACAGCCATGATGGAGAGAGTGGAGTAGTAGTTCTGTTGTGGCAGAGGGAGAAGTGGGGGGAA
>JASZXS010000477.1:0-11781 GCA_035521475.1 Tremellales sp. Uapishka_1 | reverse complement strand
CCCCTATCGCCAGTCCCCTCCTTCCCAAACCCGCCTATTGATGATGCAACACCCTCACCAAGCGCACGTCGAGCCCTTTCCGGACACCTCGAGCTCGGCTCCCGATCCGTCATTCCACCACCCCGCTCCGCCCTCCGATATCCCACCGCAGAAGAAGAAAAAGAGGAGGGTAGCGCTCTCGTGTGCAGAATGTGCAAAAAGGAAACAGAAATGCAACCGCGAGACGCCGTGTCAGCACTGCCTGGCCCGTAGGGTCACTCATCTCTGTGTGCCCTACACGAGATCTGGCAGTCCTCCCTCGAGGACGAAAGACTCGCGAGCCATGACCGCCAGCGGATCCGGCGAACCTTCCCTCGTGGTGAAAACTTCGCCTCAGGCGCAACGGAGTCAGCCACCAGAAGACAAGCGGGAGCGAAGCCCATCAACTGTCAACGGGACTGCTCCAGCTCTCGTCCGCCCGCCGTCCACCATGCCGACGATGAACAAACGTGTGTCGAAGTTGGAAATGATGGTGAACGCAATTACGAATGTCATTCCACTTGAAGGCTCGGCGTTCAGAGAATGGCGACAGTGTAGGTGGTCTTGGAGATGGACCGCATCTTGCTGACCATGACCAAACACCAGCCTTTCCCGCCCCGACTTCCCCTCCTCCGGCCCACCGTTTCCGGCCAGATACCTCGTCCACCACGTCCGACTCGTCTAGACCGACACAAGGAATTGTCGAGAGAGACGATATGGAAGGCGACATCATGGGTGAAGGAAGGGAAGGGGACGAGAGCTGGGTTGCGGGGCTGGACAGAGGGAGCAGCATGAGGAATCCCTTACCGCAATCGGTGAGCGATGCGTGGTTCCACTCTGCGATCTGTGCTGACGTGGTCATCAGCTCAACAGGTCGAGTCAGCCGGTGTCGCTAGGGCTGGATCAGCACGGCAGTCCTGCAGAACAGCTGCAAAAGCTGTTTGCCGACTGTGGTGTCTCACCCGATAGGGTATGTCGACCTTAGCCTTTCTTCTCCCCTTTGAGGGAATCTCAAGGCCCAGGTGCTAACTTCTCCGCGTAGGTACTAGATCTGATGCGCGACCTGCCTCCCAAGGACTTCGGGGAACGGCTCGTCGCCTGGTTCTTTGAAAAGGTCAACTACGTCCGATACCCCATCGCCGAAGCCCTATTCCGCGACTCCTTCGAAGACGTGTATGCCTCGCCTACGGACGTCTCGCCGTCGTGCGTGATCGCCCTACCATTAGTCTTTATTGTCTTGGCGATCGCAATTCGAGTCGCACCCGAGGAGTGGGCCGGAGGAGATAATGCCAAGCGGACCCACAGTCTGAAGATGTATTGGAGCTGTAAGCGATGTTGCACTGGATAATGCCAGGGTGCTGATGTTTCTTTCAGCCAAAACAGCAATCATCATTGCAAGCGCTGTCAAGGCGGAAAATGTCCAGCTAGTCGAGACGCGTATCCTGGTACGTCGTAATCTCTACGGATGTCTGCGAAGAGGAACTGACGAGATCAGACGGGCTTGTACCTGGTACTGATGCACGAGCGGAGACTGGCAGAAGGATGGGCAGAGTTCAGATCGGGAATCACCACGGGCCAAGCGATCGGGCTGCACCGCGACGGGACAAAGCTGGGTCTCGACACCTATAGCGTAGAGTATCGGAGACGGCTCTGGAGTTATCTCTGCCATGCGGACGCGACGTGGGTGGTGTTTTGCGAAAGACAAGCGGTGGGACTGACGGGACGAATGTAGCTATTCGTGTCTGCTTGGCAGACCAGCCAGTATCGATGCGTCCTGCGTGGATACACTGTACGTTTGCTCTTTCCATTGCACCGCACTTCGTTGACGGTGAATACAGGCCGCCCCTGAATATCGATCTGCAAGACCTGGCTGCGGATCCCAAAGCAAGGGCACTGCCAATGGACCATCCCACTTTCGCGACGTACCTGATCTTGCGAAAGGGTCTCGCAGATATCGTATTCAAGGTGGGTTCGACACCTCGTGGTTGCTGGGCGGAGGCGGGAGCTGATGATGATGACTCTGCAGATCGTGCATCATTTCCAGAGACTGCAGGGACAGACGCAGTACAAGGACGTCGAGATCCTGGATGCGGAATTAAAGACTTTCGTCAAGAATCTACCGCCTCAGTTCCAGATGTTGACGCCGGACACGTCATATGACCAAGGTGTGTCTTGGTGGTCCTCTATTCGACTCAGGAAGTAGACTGACGCATAACAGCTCAATGGTATTTGCCTGTCCATCGATACTACATCCAGACTGAGATCCTCCATTTCACCATCATCTTACATGTCAGCTCTTCGTTCTGTCACTCAGATAGCCTTCAGCTGATTCTGGGACGTAGCGCCCCTGGTTGCTGAGGAAACTGCGGAGTAATCGATACTCGCTGTCCCGGGCTGCGTGCTTTGAAGCTGCCGTGACTGACTACAAAATCGTGGGTGGTTTGCTGAGGGAAATACGATATGATGATTGATGATCGGTCGTGAAAGCGACTTGCGTTCAAAAAAGACTGCCCAGACTTCTTCGAGACACTGCTCGGCGGCTCGTTCAGGGAGTTTGTGAGTCTGTTCTACTTTTCGGATATCACCATAGCTAATGATGCGCAGAATGCGGCCATGATTGCTGGAATCAGCATCATTATCGATCCGGCAAGCGGGAAAACCTACTCGCTCGGTGTGCTTGCTGATTCTTCAATGTAGCGGGCCTCGTATTCGTACGACATGAGACAGATCCTGTCGAGTTTCATGGAACAACACCCTCACGATCCGAGGATGGACGACTTTTCCAAGAAGGAAGCTGCCATTGTGGGCTTCCCTTTCTGGTTTCTGGCTGCCTTCGCTGACGCAGGCAGATCTACACTCTCCATCGGCGCGCCGTCGATATTGAAGAAAGACGAGCCCGAATACGTCCTTCGTCCCGGACCTCGCACGAGCGGTCTGCACCGATGGCTCCGCCGCCGCCGCTTACACCTCGGAAACAAGCAAACTCGAATCCGGGCAGCACCACTTCGCAATATGCCCCTCTGCCAACACTGTCGCCCACGCTCAACATCACGCCGCAGGACATGTTGTTTGGGAACAGCATGCTCCCCACCCCGCCAGGGCTCGGCGCTTCGCCCGAAGAAGATCACCCGCAAATCATGCTCGACCACTGGTTATCTTCCAACACACTCTTTGGGCCCGTGAACAACCTCGGGGGATACTACTACCCTCCGCAGCAGCAGTCGCAGGGTTACTCGCAGCCGCCACCACAGTGGATGGACCCTAGCATCGCCGCCTCGGGACCAATGTTGGGTATGGGACCGGTGGAGCCGGCGCTCATGACGGGCGGGCTGTACGGGCAGCTCAGCGGCGCAATGGGTGGTGGAGATGGCAACAATCCCGCTTTTTGGGAAACGCTCATCAATGGTATGTCACGTACGCGGAAATGTTGATGTCGGCTGACCAGATGGGGTGATAGGCATACAGGGCAATCTCGGCGCGGGATAGTAGCCGAAGAGCGGAGCTGCGAGACATAATGCTCCCCTACCAGGGGGAGCGCCGGGGAGCCCGCCAACCTCACACCTTCATAGCAAAGACCTATTCCCTCGTGATGAGATTCTGGCTGTGGGATGTTTCCTGGTTAGTTTGTCTCCCAGTCTGTTGATTTACGTCACGCGAGGTATGATATAAGCGCGTCCCAGCAGGTTCAACGTGCAATGCCGCTTTTTGTAGTGCCATGCTACCCTGTCATCTGTACCACGTTATGGATCTGTTTCTGCGTCGGACAAACCCGCAAAATCGATAGGTTTCGTGTGTTCTGGCCTCACTGCTAAACCAACTACATTACATTGTGCTCCCTTAAATTGTTTTGCAGTTCGGTTAGTAGTCGCCTCAATGAAACGACTCCTGAGACTAGCCGCTTTCCATCTGGCCTTTCCAAATGAGAATTAAAACCGGTTTCTGTCCCCGATTCTCGTCTGAGCCGAGGAGACAACGCATGGTCAATGACGCGCAGCGCAGAAGCTCGTCCGCCCGACGCCTTATGCCAAGATGTGTGTCCTACTTGCGGTATGCAGCAACGTTGCATATTTCGGTTCGAGGGGATGCCGCATCATACACCACATACATCTCTGCCAAAGCCCGATGCGAAGTTGACCGCGCAGTCCAGCCAACCAACGTTATAACGGAGATTAGGGGGATCTATTCTTATCTCGCTCAACCGGCCGATGACGTTCACTCTGCTTTTTTCTTCATTCTTGTCATCGTCCAAGTTATACCGATTCGCATCTGCATCACTCGCTACACCCCTCGTTATCACTCTCTACATCGACGTAGCTTGCTCCCATAACCCGGCCCTCTCGTCAAGTGCATCCGCCACGACCGCTTCGGAGCCAAACCGGTTCCTTTCCGTTTAGTTCCCGGCCTTAGGCTCCCTTTCCGTCCGCCAGTGTTTCAGTCGCCGTTGACCTGTGTCTCGCTTCTTCACTTGCACGAACGTCGCTGCACATACTCATTGTGCACGTCGCTAGACTGCTGTGATCAGGTGAGTCTTGGATCGTTCACATCGAAGATCGCTAGCTGATCAGCGTCCGCCCTCAGCACCTGGGTTACCGTGACGATGACAGAATCGATACCGTCAACGCATCCCCTCTCGGAGGGGGTAGCGAGCTCGAGTGCTGTGTCGCCCGACCAAGGCGAGGCTGCCGGTGCGAGCTCGATAGCCAAGGGGAATGCGACACCGCCTGTCCCGATGGTGAGCCTTGGTCTTCGCATCGTTCTCGCATCGGGTTTCTGACTTCCGCTCTACCAAGGTTTATATCCGCGTACTGGTCATCTCGGGAGACTATCACGTATTTACTTTCGAGCCCGAGACCACGGTCGGACGGATGGTGCGTTGGTCCGGTGAATTGCGCGCTGTTCTTTGCGCTAACGTGAGCATGGGCGGGAGTAGAAGGAGCTGATCTGGAGCATGTGGCCGTCTCGTTTGTCGTCCCCCTCCGACTCCGTCACCCCTGTTGGGATTCATGCTGATCCACACTTTCCTCCAGAGTGGACAAGTCCAGCGCAACCCCCATCGCCGAGCTTTCTGCGAGTATTGCACGCAGGGAGGATATTGGGCGACGATTCGACCTTATCATGTAAGCATTACTCTCATCCCTCGTCGCCATCACTGACCGCCAATCCTGCACCTAGCATGTGGCCTCCCCGCAGCCCTCCCACCAACTGTTCCCACCGTCATCCATCTCTCCGTCCGATCATTCTCCATCCGTGCTGAAGAGGGTGAGTCACATGATAATAAACGGCAAGATATCCACTCATCCGCTGCTAGAACCTAAGAAATCGACCATTTTGCGATCGTCGACCGTGCGGTCAAATCGGAATACTTCAGGCGGGAGGGAGGAGGACGTGGCAGGCTGCAAGTGTGTCATCATGTGAGGCGTGAGCTTTGTACGGCGAGGAGCAAGCTTTCCGGCAGATAGGGGGCGTTCTTGTGGCGTGCAGGAAGTTTCGTTGTGCTTTAGGTCAAACATGGGCGACAGGATTAGATACCACTTGTGACTTTGTTGATACATTATCTTTTCCATTGTTTTGTAAAATAGATGACGGGAATGCATAATGGTATTTATTTCTTCTTGGCGCTTTCTTTCCTCTATTTTCATACGCACTTCTACCTAGGGTCAGTCAGCTCACAATCGTCGGACAGTGGTGAGTCTCTCATGGATCTTGAGCATGTCCGACTGGATATATCGCCATCAGCGTGTGCGATCGGACAAAGTGCATGCCGACGTACGGTGACTCCCATGGCGGTGAGGTCTGCGCCAGCACCAGCGCCCTGGATGATGAGCGGACTGTTGGAGTATCTGTCACATCGTCAGCATACAATTCTAACGCGTTCGACGTACCTTTTGGTGGTGAACGAGATGATGTTGTCCGAGCCCGTGAGAGCGGTCGCGAACGCATGGGTGACGGGGTACCTGCCAGGACGTCAACTTCAAAAATCAACGTTCCTCACGCCATACGCACTTGCCCAGCTTAGCCTCGACCTTTCCGTTGGCGACATCGACGACACCGACATATCGCACGACCATGCCTTCTTTCCTCGCCTCTTCTCGCAGCTCGTCAAAGTACGAGTCACCCTCTTCCAGACGCTCCAGATACTCCTCCTTGGACTCGGCGGTAGAAAGCACGGGAGGAACGAGCGATTGCGTGGGGACCGAGGCGTAGCCTTCGGGCAGGGAGGGGGAGGACGGGACGAGACGGGACAGGATGGTAAGCTTGCGCGCCACGTCCGTTCCGGAAAGATCGTCTCGGGGGTCAGGTTCCTGAACATGTCGGTCAGAAAGGAAACGACAGCAATCAGACGAGTCGGGACGTACGGTGTACCCGAGATCCTTGGCGATTTTGACCACCTTGGAGAATTTGACATCGCCGCCTTCGACCTTGGAGAACTCGTTGAAGATATAGCTGAGCGTGCCAGAGAACACTCCCTCGATCTTGACGATCTCGTCTCCGGTCGCGACGAGGTCTTTGAGCGTCGACAGGATGGGCAGCCCGGCGCCGACAGTTGACTCGCCATAGTACGTCGTCTGGGTGTTGGGGTATGCGTGCTCCAGGATGGTCTTGTAGAGGGACTCGGAGCCGGACATGCCCTTCTTGTTGGGCGTGACGACATGCACGCCCATCTGCAGCATGGTCGGGTACAAGGCCGGGATCGTCTCGGACGCCGTGGAATCAATCAGGATGCCGGGAGCGTCCGGGTGCGTGGACAGCACCGAGATGACCGAGGGGATGTCGAGGGGTTTCCCGTGCTTTTCGAGGATGGGCAAGAAATTGGTCGGGGTCAGAGGCGAGGCCGGAAGGGGCAGTGAGAGGGACTGTCGAGAGTTGGCGATGAGGATCAAAGTGAATTTCGACTTGAGAGCCGGCGAGAGAAGTTGGGCGAGAATGGAGGCGCCTACACCGCCGAGACCGATGAGAGCGACCGGTGTGGGCTTGATAGCAGGTGTGGTCATTGTGTTCATGGTGGATATGGGTTGAAAAACAAGACCGAGAAAGTCGAGGAGACTTTTTGGGCTCGGTCCAGCCCGGAAGCATAAAAGGACCTCCACCTCTCGAGAGGCTGTTTCCGCTCGTGGCCGCATCCCTCCCTTTCTATCACTATCCTACTATGACACAGCCTGCATCCACATCGTCCACACCCCTGCATCTCTGCAAGTGAGTGATACTGAGCTCCTTCCCCACCGTCCTTCGGACCAAGCACTGACCAGTCGCAGATGGGACTACTGCACCCGCTCCTTTGACGACATCAATAGCCTTCTCGCCCACTTTGAACACGATCACGTCCCATTAGAAAAGTACGAGGTGGCGACGCAGAAGCGCAGGAAGCGCCGCGATGGGCATTATGTCGTCGTGGGCGAGCCCTTCCGGTTGTCCCGTGAGCGAGAGCGACGATGTGTCGTAGTCTCGGCGACTGATGAGCATGTAGAGGAACTGCCCATCCATTCCGGGACGACAGCGACCACGAATCCTGGAGACACCACAAACACAACAATGACTACTTCCTCCTCGCTCCCTTTCTCCCAGATGTCCGACTCGATGCCGACGGCGCTACTGCTCCCGCCGAGGAAAGAAGAGGACGACGCCGACTTTATGGACCGGTATTTGAAATCACCGTCGCCGTCTCCTCCCCCTCCCCCGCCGGTAAAACCGGCCCCGTCGCCGATCAGTTTGCAGTTTGGGAAAAACGCTCACGAGCTACAGAAGAAACGTGCTTCTGGAGGCGGCGTGGGGTTCATGTGGGGGACTTTGTAAAGTCGCTTGATGGGTCCGCGCTTGTCAGCGGGGACAGAAGGAAGGCAAGGTGGTCGATGACCAGGGAAGGCGGTCGAGAAGGGCAAAGAAGGGAGGTACTACGGGTTGTATTTGGACATTTTCTTGATATGTTATGATCTACGTTAGATTTACAACAAAAGTATATATTTCGCACCTCACAGATCATACCATTCGTGACGGATCAATCACTCTCGTCACAGATCGTCCGCCCTTCCTACGGCGTCTCGCCATCACTCTTTCCTCTCTGGGCTTTCCAACTCCCCCACCATCGCTTCATCGTGGTCAACACCACTCTCCATCCCTTCGCCTTCGGTTTCGCTTGGCCGACCTCCTCAGTCTCCACCGCCGCTCCACCGCCTCCCTCCCCTATACGTCCAGCCGCCGCCTTCTGCTGCTCTGCCTCCGTTAGTCGTTTCCTCTCCTCCTCCTTCTCCTTGTTGTCCGCCTTTCGTCTCTGATTCTCCTCTACCTCGCTCGCCTGGAGTCGCTTGAGCTCAAGCTTTTCCGCATACTCGCTCTCCTTGTCAAAGTACTTGAGCGCGAGCAGGGCGTATTTGGACAGCGGTTCCGGTCGCTGAGAATCGACTCGCGAGGCTTCCTGCTGCAGCTTTCTCTGCGCTTCCAGGTCCAGCGGAGGTGGTCGTGGTCTCGCGGGCTGAGCCTGCTCCTCGGTTCCCTGGCTCGCGATGAAGAAGGGCGAGTCTTCACCTCGCAGCCATTCGAGGAAGTTCGGGATGGTCCCGGGCTTCCCCTTGTTCGACGTCATTCTCATCTCGCCGTCCGTCGTCACGGCGAGCGTCTGCAGGCCATGCTCGCCCATGGAACCCGGGGCCATCTTGGCGAACCAGCCGTAAAAGTCTCGGTCGTCGACGAATCGTCGTCGTTGGAACGCATTAAAGTCGCATCCGACAAACTCGCACAGCTTTTGAGGGTCGAGGGTGAGATGCACGTCGATCTTGCCGAACCCAAAGAAGGGGGTATGTCGGATCAGCAACTGCGCGTCCTGGAGGACGAGTTCCTTGGCGAGATGTCGGAGCAGCTGGCCGAGGAGGACGATGGTCGTACCGTAGGACAGCGCGAACTTGATAAACGGGACGCTGGGGGGCGGGTATAGAAGGACATCGATCTGGATGTATTCCTGGTAGATAGTGAACGAGGCATCAGCTCGTCTTCATCCGTATACTACTGGACAGGGAGACTGACGTCGACTTGGTACTCTGCCTCGAACGCAAAGACCTCCCGGCACGGGACCTTGATGTGCAGCCACGAGCCATTCAACATCCAGCGCTCGGTGTGCGCTCGCCAACACACCTCCTCGCAAAACGCACGGATGTCGAAGGTCCCATCTTGGACTTGGACCTGACCTCGAGTGGCCGGGTCGACTGGGAGCCCATTCGACAAACCCTTCATGGAGTCGAGCGTCGCTCGATCCCAAGCGGTGATGAGATCCAAGTCGCCATGATCGAGCTTGGTCTCGTAAAAGACAGGATACCCCATTCCCTGTGGGAACATGACGGCCAGTCGGGCGGCGACGACATGGTAGACATGGTCTAGTTGAGCGGTGGTCATTCGCTTGCCGGGCGCTCCAAAAGATTTACCGCCCATGACGAGGATTGGGCAGCGACAAGAAACTATACATGGTGGTAAAGAGGAAGAGGAAGAGGGAGAAGAAAAGAGGTGGGGAAGGGAGAGTGCGCGCGGTGGATGACAGCAAAACACACAACGGAAAGTCAGAGCAAACGGATCTTCTCTGTTGGCATGGTGACTTCCGGCTGTTGCCAATCGTATCTCACACCCGCCCTCCTGGAACGATAGATGCCCAGTGCGTCGTTATACCAACATATTGGAATGCATCGCTTCGAAACTCCCAACCACACCGCCTCTTCTTCGCCCATACATTCTTTCTATTGCGGAGGTCGAGGGGGGAATCTATGAGATCCTTTCCCTCAGCACGTATTTCAATGTCCTCTTAAAGGAGATCCACTTACCCAGGCGGCATCTGTCCAGGGGGGAACTGCATACCGGGGGGAGCGAAACCCGGCGGTCTGAATCCCGGTGGCATGCTGATCGATCACCATACAGTTAGCTAGCCGCGACGACAAGCACGAGTGAACACCCATCCACACTCACCCCATCGGCGGCATGCCCGGTGGGAAGCCCGGCGGCATACCTCCCGGCATGCCTGGCATACCCGGTGGGAACCCAGGTGGTGGTCTCGCATACGCCATCGGTCTCGCCGCCATAGGAGCACCGGCGCCTATTATCCAACCATCGTCAGCTAGACCCCACATCTCCTCGCTGGATCCGCATACCAGCACCCAGAGGCATTCCTCGTCCAGCAGCGACGCCCTTTCCGGGACCCGCGAGCAGTCCGTTCGAGTCGTCCTTCGCGATCGGAGGGGGCCCCTCGACCGAGACCGACACAATCGTTTCTCCGCGAAGAATCACCAGTCCCAGCGTTCGTTTCTGCTGCACCGACGGCGCGGGTCCTTCCTCCGTCGAGCCCTTGGCTTTCTTTCCCTGGCGGATCACAACGACCGTCAGTCGCCGTACTCCGTTGAAAAGTAACCCCAAATCAAAACACCCACCTTGACCGTCCTAAACTCTTCACATTCGGCAAGGACAAAGTTCATGTGCTTATCGTACGCCAACATCTGTCCGACCAGCGACCGGCCGTCATTCCTACGCATCCAACGTGTCAGTTGAATCGTTCAGGCTCTAGCCAACCGTAACGACAACTGACAGGGTCACTTTCAGTCGGTAGTTGACAAGCGAAAGCATCTTGCTTCCCTTGGCTTTGGGGGCTGCGAGGAGCGTATGAGCAAATCACGCAGAGAACGGATGAGAGACCGAGGACTCACGAGGCTATAGTAGGGGAACACATGAACTATTAGCAATAGTCACATCCGACTTTCAACCGCTGCCAGATCCTCCATCCTCATCCTTCTCCCTCCTCCATCCTCATCCTTCTCCCTCCTCCATCCACCAGCTGCTATCGCCTTCCAGGCTACAAAGCACCTTCACTCCCAGCATTCACCACCCCCCGTCCCATCTCGTTTGCTTCCTCCCGCCGCCCTCACTTCCTCCGCACGCTCTCCGTTCTGTGTTTTGGCAGACCACTCACCATCTCGGGCAGAAGACTCTTTTCTTATTCCTTCAACGAGCAGATTCTCCTCTTTTCTTTCTCCAGCTTTCTTTTGTCCAATTCTTCTTGCCGGTGCCGTCGTCCTCGTCGCTGTTCTGAGATCCTGGATGCTAAGGGGAACCAAACCTAACGAATAAGCCTACATATCTAAACCACGAACTGGGTTCTGCAAGCGCGGCGGCGTTACCCGGCGTTACTATCCAGTGGCACCAGGAGCAACACTACCAGAGAATCAAACATGCAACGCATCATGCATATGGCAAGAAGACAGAGATACGAATATGTGATATGTGTTGCGCATTACGCGAGGTTTACGGACGAGATGGAGGATGCGTGTAAATTGGCTGTCGATACTGTCTGTCGTGGGCGGAAGATTGCGGAGGCGGCGGCGGAGGCGGCGCAGGGGCCAAGTACCCCTTGGAGAACTTTGCGCCTTGCGAGCTCGTCGTCGTCGTCGTCGAGGTCGGCCAGTACGAGTACCGCGTTCGGCCATTCATGCTCGGGACCGGAGGCGGTGGACCGGGCGGGAGCATCCGCTGCTGTTCGTAGTAGTCATGGGCATGTTTAGCCGCCAATGCCCGATGGTCGTATTCGTATCGGCGCGAAGAGGAACCCGAGCCGGAACTCGAGAGTGGCGGCGGTTGCGTCCAGTCGGGCTTGGACGACGAAGGGTGCCCGTCGTTTCGTCGATCTCGGGGAGGCGGCCAGGCTTCTGGGTACGGGTTGTATGGCCGATGCTGAGGCATCGCCTGGGGAAGTGGGGCCGGAGGGACCCTGTATCTCTCCACGGGTGGAGGAGCGTGAAC
>JASZXS010000476.1:0-11924 GCA_035521475.1 Tremellales sp. Uapishka_1 | reverse complement strand
CGCCCATCCCGCATCAGCCGTTTCAAGCACCGACCTTGTCCCCCTTCCCACCGCCTTCCTCTCCCTTTCCCAACCACTTTGCCCCTTCTTATCCCTCCCCGGGCATGTATCCCTCGCCGATGCTGCACCCGTCTCACGTCTACGGCTCTCATTCGCCAACACCCTTCCGACGCCCATCCTCCGTTGGCGTGTCAGAGGTCTCCCTAGCCGGACCACTGACGCCAGGTTTGAACCACCCTCCCAGCCCGCATCCGCTCGATGTCGGCAACGGCATCATGCCTTCACCTTCTTTGGCGTATCAAACCCACAACCAATTGGGTTTGGGCCGACCGACTTCGCCACAAACGCAGACCGCTGCGGATCTAAGGCGAATCTCGATCGAATCGTCCGTACTGAAAAAGAAGGTGAAAGCCGAGAGCGCGAGTCCGGAGCCACAACCGATGATCGAGGAGGAGGTCGAGGGTCTAGGGATGGGCGCCGTGGGAATCTCGTCCCCGTCGCCGAAAGGACAAATCCTGACGACGCCCGCCAACTCTGAGCTGTATCACCCGCCTCTCCCCACGATGATGAACGGAATCCAGTGTGTCCCGGATGGGGACCGGGGCAACGTCTATTCATTGAAGCACCAAGATGACGATGGTACTTCGGTCTCGGAGGACGAGCAAGAGGATCCGTCGACGACCAACACGTCGGTCTCGCTCGAAGAGGGCGAATATAGACCGCTATTTGCAAGCCTGGCGCACACTCCCGAACAGCTGCTGCAGATCAAGCGGATGCGGGAACAGGCGCTGAAAGAGAGGGAGAGGGGGAGGAAGCGGACCAACGGGGTGATCAACGGTCCACTGACGCCGAGTCCGAGTAAAAGTCCGGTACCGCTGAAGAAGGCGGAGCTTGGGACTGCTGTTTCGTGAGAAGGAGGGGACTGTGCAGGACGATGGACATTGGGATACGCGGAGACAGGCCAAATGGCTTGTACCATGCTAGCAGAGCTCGTACACACTTGCATCATGAATTCATTGGTAGTAGCCGTCTCGCTCGGCTACGACGATCCAGTCACGTCGAATCGATTAATGTCGGCTATCGCCGCCCAGATTGCAGATCAACGCTATATAGGTTGATATCTTGGAACTGTATTCTCTGTCTCTCTTCCTTACTCTCCTACCCTCGCTCGCCAGTATGGACCCGGGCTATCCGCCTCCTACCCCTATCGAGGGGTACGGCACAGCGGCGCAGGAGCCGTCGCCGTACACCGACCCGACGAGTCTGCTGAGCGTGAACCCGTTCTTACAGTATACGCCTACGGCTCGGGGTGGGTCTGCCTGGATAATCACCTCTAAAGCTATGATCTAAAATTTTTGAACAGCTGGAGCGCATATCATGCCTCCAACCACGGTGTACCCGCCTGCTCGGGAGGAGCTCTACCCGCAGTATCGGACCGCTTTCCAGAGACTGGACTATGGGCGCGAGGACAGGGATCTGCAAATGCGCCAGCGAGTCGGGGATAGGGTCGGCGAGATACTCGGACAGCCGTAGGTGGTCTGTTTCCTTTTTCTGAGTGAGAAGGACATGAGGAGAAGCTTAGCTAACACTCATATATTGTGATCAGATCCTCACAACATCAGCTACCACCTCCGTCCGGCCACCTGCCAATGGTCTACTCGTTCCTCGACCCGTACCTCATCTCTCCGTTAAATGCTTACCGAGAACAAGAACCAATACCCTCCCCTGCCCTCTCGGCTGCAGATTTCTTTGAGGAAAAGGTAGTTCAGGTCGAGAGGAGAAGGAAGGAACAGATGGAAACGCCTACTCCGACGATATCGAGACAAACGAGCAGGGTACATCTGGGCGACAGGGATGGGGGCAACGAAAGTCCGACAAAGAAGAGGAAGTCCGAGCTGGATCTCAAAGAGAAAAACAAGCCGGCGACGAATGGAGGCGGGACGAAAGGAAAGAGCGTGGTGGAAGTGGTCATCCCCGTAAAGAAGACGGTCGAGACCAAGAAGGAGGACGGGAAGGAGGAGAATATGAACAGAAACGGAAGGTCGAGGCGATCGAGTACGGCGTCTTCGTCAAAATATTCAGCTCCGGATTACCACGAACAAAGCGAGGAAGAAGAGGACGAGGAGGAGAAAGTAGATTGGGGAGGAGACCATCAAGCGGACAACGATGGGGACTGGGTGATGGAAGACACCAAGGGAAAACAACGCCCGAGTCCAACTCCAGAACGCGAGGGGATTGGGAGTATCATCGGAAGTGGGAGGACGGGTGAAAGAGATATGCGGAGTGAGTGGTCAGCCGGATTGCATCTGGCGTCGCGGTACTGATCCTGTATGTACAGCTTCTTTCGAGAAACTGGACTCGTTACTCGAAGACATATTTGAAGAGTCTGACGGCTTCCCGGCAAATCCCTCGCCACTTCAAGTCACCTCGACGACCTTCTTCTCGCGCATCTCGCGGGAGCAGGACTCCCTTCTCGCGAGCGGCACGATTGACAAGCTCATTCGATACATCTCCAGACTACAGGGCAACAAAAGGCGGCAGTCGTCGTTAGGAAGAACCGACGTCGTCTATTGGGACGAAGACAGTCTGGCGAGGATACTCAAGTTGCTAGAGAAGAGCATCAAGGACGCCGACAGTCGTGAGATCTTCAAGAATGATGGAATAAAGATTGCTTCGCCCGGGAAAGAAAAGGAGAAGGGTAAAGGGAAAAAGTCGGCCAAGAGAAAGTCTCCCGGCGCGGACAACGCCGCCATGGGTGAAGAGGAGGAGGCGGTATGTGAAGAGAAGCTGAGGGCGATGATGGAAGCTACACTTGCTGCGGAATGCTGTTTGGTATTGCTGGACTCGGATGGATTGCCGAAGCAGGTGAATACCGCTCGACAAGTCGTTAAGGGGCTGCATTCGGCTGACTTTTCGTTACTTGCAGCTCTACTCCGAGGATCTTTTGATTGCCTGCGTTGGGACTTTGAAAGACACGATGACCAAGGCAATCTTTCCGGTCGTCGAGGCAATGGCGGGTGGGAAGATGACTTCGCGGTACCTCTCCTCCATCGTGGCGTCCGAATCGACTAAAGGCAAATCCAACGCTTCATTTCGACACCCACTTCTGTCCACGATATCCCGTTCACTGTCCTCATGCCTCCCTCGCCTGACGTCCCTACTTTCTCGGCTCGACTTCTCCTTCTCGGACGCGCTCGTCATTCAGACCATCTATACTTCGATAGGACCGTTCTTCATCAGCGAGCCGACCTCGAAGAAGAACGGGGATTTGGGAATCATGAAGGGTCTTCGGGGAGAAAGTCTCGGTCTCCTGCGGGGCGTCTTTGCGAGATACGAGAGTCAGCGACAGTGGATCATCGAGGAGATCTTGGGCAGCCTGACCAAGGTTTCGGACCAGAGCACAAGGTTCCAGTGCGCGCATCAATTTGCAGACATAGGGTGGAGGCTTACAAGAAGACAACAGGTTGGTCAATGGGAACTCAATACACACCATCAGTGCTCTTTTATTGCAGTTGATTCAAGCTTCGACTTTCGGGATAGCTGCAAAGATAAGCAAGTTGAAAACCGAGTCTTTCCTCGGCGAGCTGGACGGTGAGGTCAAAGATGGGACAAGTCGAAAGGGGAAGGTCAAGCCAGAGGAAAAAGTCGATCTCGCCGAGTTGGTAAGCCTCGCTTGCTGTAAAGGCTCATGATGCGTGTGCTAAGAGTGGTGAGAAGGAATCGTTAGCGTGCTCGGAGACCATCGAATCAGCGTTGAAGTCTGCGCGTATGGTGGCAGGCTACTTGGTGCAAAAGTAAGTAACTTGATACAGATGTCGATGCTGATGACATTCAGATGTGGGACAAGCAAGGCGAACAAGACATCGCTTGACACCGACTACAAGGCGATCCTGGATACGTTTATCGCGGACCTTCTGACGGTGCTCTATCGACCGGAATGGCCTGCCGCATCCATCTACCTCGGTGTTCTGTCTAAGCTGATGGTATGCTGTCTCCTGTTCTCCTCATAATGTCACAGGCTGAATGCAAGCTCAACTACTAGATGGCTGCGCTGGAGGATTCGAAGAACGGGGCGGATACCTCAGCGGCACGTCTTATCGCTCTGGATCACCTGGGCGACATTGCTGCGCGAATTCGAGAAGTGCAACTCGAGCTGAGTGCAGGAGTGATGGTTCCCTCCCTGGAAGAAGTGATCTCCTCCACGGACGTGACGGGAGCCCAAACTCTCGTCCAAGCCCACTCGACCATCCGAAGCTATCTGGTCAAGTCATCCAGAGACGACGGGATGTTTTCTGTGAGTCATTCACTCGCGGATGGCACTGACGTCTCAGTCCGCTCGCGAAATGACCAGTGTGATCTGGGCCCAAGAGCTTCAGGTGGCGGTCAAGAAAATCACCTCTGTCCTGGATAGACTGGGAAAGGAGGAGAAACAAGAAGAAGCGAAAGAGAATTGCCAAATGATCTCGAAGATGCTGAAGTCTGCTCTCAACAATGTATGGAACGGAGATGAGGGCTTATTCGAGACAGTGTGAGTGGCCCAATGGGAGCGTTTCTCAAGTCAGCGTTTGACCTATACTCCGCTGCCAGTGACCCAAGAAAAGGCGAGACGGCTCAGATGGCTTCGAAGTCGGTCTCGAGGAATCGCCCTTTGCAGCATGCGTTCGACCCCATCATGCACGCATTGCTGACTGCGATGGATACACCGGTGGTAGCGTTTCGATCTAAAGCCCTACGCGGCATCGGATCTATCGTCAACGCGGATTCGGACGTCCTTTCTATTGTTCGTTGGCTTTTACGCGACTCTGATCGGTGAAGCTAACGAGAACCCTTAGCCACATGTTCGAAATGCCATCGAGAATCGACTGAACGACTCGTCTCCCGCCGTCAGAGATACAGCCGTAGAACTGGTGGGGAAATATGTTGTCCAGAAAGCCAAAGTAGCAGCGGACTACTACCCGCACATCGCCGAGAGAGTCTCAGACTCCGGGCTGGCTGTCAGGAAGAGGGTGATCAAATTACTCAGAGGGATCTTTTCGACGACAGACGACATGGATACCAAGATCGACATCTGTTGCAAAACGATTACCTTATCAGAAGATTTGGATGATACCGTCAAGGTGAGGCTTGGTTGTTGGCCTGGATCTGACGTCCTTAGGATCTTGCAGTGAAATCGTTGGCAGAAATGTTATCGGCTAGCGAGTCCGCGGTCCTGTTGGTCGATGTCATTGGTGAATTCAACAATACGACAGCATTGGAGCCAGCGTTGCAAGGCGTAAGCACCTCTGGAAGACGAGATTAGACGCTTATGAAGAGTTACAGGTTTCAAACCACTTGTCAAAGACTGGACATTCGCATTGGTTCGAGGAGACGGCCGAGACGTTGATCAACCGAATGATCGATGGGTCTCAGCAGAGCGATTTCGTGAGTACCCCCAGTGTGAGGACCAGGCTGACGGACTTAGGACACCTTGAGCCACATTCGAGCGATCTACTTGCTCACTGCTAGTCAGCCTTCCTTCATCGATACAAGCAAAGCGTCGATCCTGCTCACCTACCTTTGCTCTCCCAAAAATGTATGTCGGGCTATTTGTGAGATAGACTTACTGATGAGCGATAGCCCGAACAACAATCGACCAACGATCTCTTGCTCAAGATATTCCAACGATGTATCCCAAAGATGCCCAAGGCCGCATCAACCTTTGCGCAAGATCTGTCCAATAAGTTGCTTCCAATGATTAATCGACCTGCAGGCGGAATGAGTGCACTCAAAGAGCTCGTCGGTTGCTATTGCGTCGTGACGACCCTTTTGACGAGGGAGTACGCTGGCCTCATCAAACTGCTCAAATCATGTGAAGGTATGCTCCGTTGAAGTGGAGGAGTGCTGATCCGTTCTAAGCAAATATCAGGGTCGTGAAGGGGGAACTTGTAGCAGGCAAGGAGGTCTCACAACCGAAGTTGAGAACTGTATCAATGCTACTCTACATCTGTGGACTATCCGTCGAAGGATGTGACTTGGATACGATTGCTCTGGTAGATCCAAGTGAGTACTTCAGTGTGGATGTGCGCTGACCTGGTAGTGGTCAAGCAAGAACTAACGAAAATAACGGATACGGCTCCCTCGGAGTACTTCTTCGACCTCTTTCTCGATTTCACGTCGCTTCCCATTCCTCAGGCAGCTCCCACTGTTTCCCTTGGCGCTCTATTCAAGGGACATCCTGCTTTGATACTGGGGGATAGAGCGATGAAGTGGATGGACGATGTTTTCAGTTCGCAAAACGATGAGGATAAAGCCAGGTTGATGGGGGTGATTCACGAGTTCCTGATGGCGGAAGTCGAAAAGAAGGCTCTTGCTGGTGAGTTCGTAGTGATAGATTCCAGCTAATATGTGGTAGGCGATGAGGACAAGAATGTCAATACCCTGATTGGGAAAGGCGTCGATCTCCACGAGTCCGGGTCAGTTGCTTCCTTCGATTTCCTGAAACTGTATTGATCGTAGCGACAATAGCGTTTCGACGGCTGTTGTTCAGCGCAATATTGGGCATATTCTTGAAGGAGCGAAGTCTCAATTCCCTCAACTGCAAACGGCCGCGCTCGATGTCTTGTCCTTCACGGTCACTCAGGGCCTCTACCATCCACTCCAATGTCTCCCTATTTTGATCTCCCTCGAAACTTCCGATTCATCAGTTATATCCGATCGTGCGCTAGCGCTCCACGCGACACTGCATTCCAAACATTCGACGCTGGTCAACGTGCGGTACCTTGATTTCGCCAAGGCGAGCTACGAATACCAGAGAGGGTTGACATCGGAAGTCAATGGATCGAGAGACGGGGCTGCATTATTGCACGGCTGGTACGGATTAGTATGCGAAAAAAGGAATTGGAGGTTGGAGTTCCTCAAGGCCCTGTCTCGAGCATTTGAGTTTGATCTCACTCGGTCAGACATCGTGAGTGCTTGGTGTCCGGAAGAAATGGTTGGAGATTCATGCTGACGACATGGGCTTTTAGCCGGATCTCGGTTTTTCGCTGTATGTAGCGGAAAACTTGGCCAGTCTGGATTACAAACTTCAAGAGGAGATTATGGTTGTCGTCCAACAGCTCAGCGCGGTGATCTCGACCTGCGTGCAAGTGGCTGGAGCTATAGAAGACGCCATAGTTGAACCGGGTCAACCGATTGCTGGACAGATGATCGATTCTGTCGAAGTAAGTGAAGGTCTCGAGAGGAAGAAGTCGCTGATCGCGCCCACAGTACGATGAGATCGCGGCGGATACACTGATCCACTCGAGTATCGTCATTTCGATCGCCATCCTTCTCAAGAATCATCTGGAGTCGCTGTATTCGCTGGCGGAAGAGTAAGCTCGCCGCTAACGTGCGAGGGATACTAATCTCGCGACAGCAAATGTTTGAGACATGTGGCGGGCAAGAGATCCGCCTTGGGCGACAAGCCCGCTGTCAGGAAACACAACATCGCCGTGGAACTGAACACGAGTCGGATTCCCTTGGTGAGAGGGGTACAGACGACGGATGACTTTGCGAGTCAGCAGAACTTGGTACGTGGTCTGCGTAAGCGCTGTATAGAGCATTGATTCGGGATATTCCCAGTTCTTGCTGTTGTTGCAGGAGGATGGAAGTTTGGTGGACATTCATGATTAGTATTGTGGTTGAATTCTCATGGTTTATGGTTCAGTATTAATGGGGGTTTGTGTTCACGTTGTATATAGCATAGTGTAGCATGGTTGTCAATACATCTGTCCAGGGCTCCTGTCATTGGAAGATTGGCCAGTAGGCCAGATCTGGAGAGAGGGCACAATTCGCCTCACCAGGTGACATTGACACAGTAGCATCGGGACGATATGGCCATACCGCATCGCCACCTCCGTGACTCTAAACTCCCCCCGTTCACTCATTGAAGTACCTACGGTACTTATTAGCCTGTTAAGTCATGCTGTCTATAGCTCACTTACCATTGGATGTCCAGGGGAGTATCGCCCTGTCCACCAAGGGCGGTGAAGAGATCAGGAGTCAGCTCCATATTGTGGAGGCCACAATCGCTATGGCGAGCGCCTTTCAGCACAGCTGGCTGGTGGCAGAATGCGCGGGACCGACTTACTTGCACTCTTCCCGGATGACCGCGGTGTTGATCGTGACATCCCCGGAGGTGATGGTGAGGGTCCTATTACAGGATGCCGCCGAGCCGCCCTGATTGTAATCGACGGGGTTCAAGGAGATGAGATACGCCTTGGGATCAAAGTCGATATTTCCGCCACAGGTATTGGTTCCTTGAGCGGGTACGGGGAAAGTGGTAGCCGTGCGTAAAGAACGAGGGATACGTCAATCGATGGAGGGGAGAGAGCAAGAACAGGACTTATCTGTGTAGGTGATCGTTCCGATAGCGGCAGCGAGACTGGCTGGTGCAACAGCAAGGATAGCGAGCAGGGCGCAGAGAGTGAAGTGCATCGCGAGATAAGTAGAGTGGTCGTTGCTCAGTGAAGTCGAATGAGGGAACGAAGAGAACGTCTGTGTTCCAGCGCCATTTATAGGAGTTTTCGTTGTCGCTGCTGTGCTCGGAGACGGAGACACGGAGATAATGCTATGATGCGATGGAGTAATGTATCCGTGTCCGAGTCCCAATTTGCTCTCCCCGGGGTTTGCACGTTCCGGAGCGGCTTGTTAGACTGGGACACACAGCGTCCGGCTGTGTTTGAAGATCATTCTTGAGCTAATGATCCTGAAGGCGGTGGTAAGGTAGCTTTCCTCGATGGCCGCCTGCTCGGGGCCGTCGGCGCCGACTGATCGCCACAAATGTCTTGCTCACTGCATTCGGGGACTTACCACCATCCCTTAGCCAGTGCTCGGTTGTTAAATATCCTACTTTGGTGGCCGGTATCGTAGTCCTTTCACCCTTGGAGCCTGCAATCTTCCGAGCCCTCTTTCAGCTTGCCGCCAAGCAGTGAGCGTCATGTTGCTCACGATGCACAGATTTGGGTTCCGCACGACCGTGTGCTTACTCCCGAAGACACCCGCCGGTCAAAATGCGTGATTTCTACTGCATGACCAACTTGATCTGTATAACACTATTATAAGGCACAAAGAGACCTCCTGCGCGTAACCTCGAGCAGTCTCAGCCTCATCATCCCCGCTAATCCACCTTTCGTCCCTTTTTCGTACTCGCCTCGACCATCTTCGACCTCCGCCACCTGCCCAGTCGCCTCTCAAGCGTTTGAAAGCCTGTCCGCAGATAGCTGAACGAAAAAATGACGAAAAAGCATACAGTGAGCGGAGTCGCCACCTTCCAGAAATATGAAACGTCGCCGTTGATTGCTCCGAATCCGGTGAAGTTCTGTGGTTTGGGTACGTCATTGAGGATGAAAGATGGGGATGGAACAAGAAAGACTTGCCATTCCAAAGTAAGACGCCTGAGAGAGACGAGACGTCAGCTTGGCAAATGGAAGGAAAGGATAGGGGATCATAAACTCACGATGAAGGTCAACGCTACATGGCAAGCGTCAGTCGTTTATCTCGGATTGGAGTGAAGATGTGATACTCACGCAAAAAGACGACGGTAACGATACTAAGTCTTTCCATACTCGCATTTGTCTGGAATGACAACACGTTCTGTCCAGCGCCAATCAATCAATCTCACCCTACGCACATCCAAGAAGCCACATACGAAAACATAGTCCGTCAAGTGATCGCATGTGGCCACGAATTGGTCCATGGACGACGTGACGATCTCCAAGTGATCCAGCACGTCTCCAATGTACAATTTTGTCAACGGGCTGAAGAAACCGGCGTTACTCGGACTCCCATTCGGATTGCTCATCCAGGTGCTGCCCTCCGTTCCTGCCACGCTGGGGGAGCGCGAGACAGGTGGTACCAGCGAGGACGAATGATGACGCTCCAGACCGCGACCTGTAGTCCCCAGCACAGACGCAGCGGCGGCCCTCTGTACGTCTTGGTCCCGAATCATATAGGTGATATGCAGTAGCGGCGAGAGTGACCGACGAAGGCGTATCAGCTGAGAGGACAAGATGTGTAGATGTCGGACGATCTCGACCTGCGAAAATTCTCAGTAGGCATCTACAGCAGCGATAAATCACGGATCAACGTACGGCGGGATCAACGAGAACAGACGATTCCAGTTTCAATATCTCGGATTCGAAATCTTGGGTGATCTCGATCGCTAGATCGGCCACTATTCGCCAAGTAGCGTCAGCATGGCGCCTCATCATGCTCCCCGAGGGTGGACACTTACCGACATCCAAGATGGCCTGTGCCAGCATACTGACGTCTCCTGATCGTCGCAACAACGACTGCTCATCCTCCAATCGAGAATAAATGGGTTTCAAGACCTGTTCAACCGATTTAGCAGAGATCGTGAGCATTGTCCCTGTACGATATTCTTCATCAGTCTTGCGATCCGGATGCAGCATCACGTCACTTGCCATCGCGCATCATGAACGCGCTCATGACGATCCGTCGGACGGGGACCATGTATTTCGCCGAGAGGTGATCTACCGTCATGCGGTGGGTGGTCGAATCGAAGGGCTGAAAAGCGACACGTTAGCCAGCTGCCATGATCTTGCTTGCAGACGCACAGATTTTCCGCGTTGCAGCTTGGTCGGCGTGACGCTTGGCTCGAACACCCCCTCAACGCCTTCCGGTAGCTTGAGCCTCGCGCCGTTCTTGCTCGTGCTCCCAAATCTGGCCAGAATCCCATGGTCACGGTACTCTTGCCCCTCGACATCCTCGAAGCTGGAGACCGAGCAGCCATTGTGTTGAGAGTCGATCACTTTTGCGATGGAGTCCTCGTCCGCGAGGTGAAGATGCTGAACGAGAACCTGGAGGTACAGATGGGTTTTGTAAAAGTCGAGTTTGGATCGAGGGGCGTTGGATGCTCGGAGCGCGTCTTCGACCGCCAGCGGATGCAGCCTGGAAAACTGAGCGGATAACCGAGGATCTACAGAAGCTGAGAACGCACCCGTACTCGATTGCCAGTATCTTGAAGACCTCCCAGTTGAGACCCTCGACATGGACTGTGCTCCCGTCAGTACAGATTGCCCGAGGTGACCTGAGTCTCCACTCACTCCATCGGACCCCGACAGGTTTCCCATCTTCGTCGGTCGGTCGCTGACCGGGGGGGCTATCCAGCCAAGTCCGCAGCCTTCCCCCTTCGAATTCGACCTTGACGTTCTGATGGCCCTCTTCCGAGTCGCTCGCGTAGTCGACCACCTGCCCCACGCCCGTTAGCAGATATACCAATGGACGCGTGCTCACAACATACCGTCACACGTGTCTCGCCCTTTAAATGACTATAGCTCTTCTCGTCTCTCTGGGATCTGACATCCACCCCGGGTTCGTCTCCCGTCTGCCCGCCGACATAGCCCTGGTCAAGCCATTTGTACACTGGCCTGTCGGGCTTGACCTTGAACGATTGCATACTGCTGCGGAGAGACGATGGATCCGCAGGAAGCGTCGAGAACTGATGAGCAGCAGCGATGGACAGGGGTTTGCCGCGAAGTGGATCTGTTGACCGGTCAGCTGGATAAGGCCGGAAAATAACAGAAACTGACTGCTGATCTTGATTTGGGGTATCTGCGGATGCGGGATGTCGAGACCACTAGCTGAGGAAGCAGAAGCCATTCTCGCCCCGGTCAGGCGATAGGATGATGAGCAGGAGAAGTGACGCCAAGAGGTATGCAAGATGGATCTCATCGATATCGCACCGAGAAAACAAGAAAGGCTCTTACGCGATCAGAAATAGAATAGATCTATATACATCCTCATATGGGGGTATATTATGCAAACCAATCCTCGAATCACACATACTCAAAGCCGCCCACGGAGTCCACCCTATTGACAACGCATGGAATAGCAACTCCCTCTACTTGCCTCTACCCCGGCCACCTCGACCACCTCGACCACCA
>JASZXS010000475.1:0-11916 GCA_035521475.1 Tremellales sp. Uapishka_1 | reverse complement strand
ATGGAAACCAAAACACTCCGGATAAAGTCTCGTCGCGTGGTCGCTCTGCGTGGCCGGGGCGAAGATACGAGGTATCGGGCGGGACGACGAGATATCCCACCGTAGGATGAGAGCACGCGAAGTATGAACGGTGAGGGACTGAGAGATTCTGGGATGAGGAATCGCGAGCGATGCGGGCTTGGCAAGATGGACTCCGGGAATACCTAGGCGCGCCGGTGTGAAGAGGGCTGGACTCGGCTGCTCGCTTCGGTATTCTAGCACAGACTTTAGGGATGCATTGATCCGCCTGAACAGAGACATCCATAATCCCAACGGACCGCCCAGTCCGAAAGGCGGGGCACGAAGCCTGTCCGACAACAGCCACATTTTGGACACCCCGTGCTGTGTCAATCAGAGCTCCTGGTGCTTATCCCGCCTTTCTCGACAGCCCTTCGCAGTCAGTTCTGTAAGCACGGGAACGTCAATAGTGCTTGGTATCTGTATAATGTATCCATAGATCATCGCACTATCGCGTATCTAACAACCTAGAGGCACAACTCGCCCAATCTCGATGCCTAAACAAGAAACCCTGAAGAAGCCGCTCTACATGATGAAGGCCCAAACCTTGCCGTACCATGTTGCAGGCGGAGGCTCGTCATAGCTCTCAGCCTAGCGAAGCATTAGTATGGATTCAGGCCTAACGTGAAGTAGGACTACTCACCTCAACGACATCGAGACCCGAGTAAAAGTCCATCTCGGACGCTCGGACGAAGTGGGACTTCTTCCAGAGCTTGGCGCCGACCCACAAGAGGGGGAAGAGCCAGAGGGGCAGGTAGTCGGTGATGAAGGTCGAGGTGGACCATTGGCCCTTGAGGAAGACGGTGTAGCCCGAGAAGAAGAGGATGATCGTAATCATGACGAGCGCGTACCAAGCCGAGGCGGCACCCTTGTTGAGCCAGGCAGCGTAGGGAAGGGTGGATCGCGAGATACCCTGGGCCTTGAGACCGGCGTGGAATCGGATGTAGGTGAACGAGATACCCCACCATGTGAGGAGACCGGCAGCGGCCGTCAAGTTGGCAAAGTAGCCAAAGACGGTTCCCGCGGTCGACTGGAGCGACATGTAGGCGAGGGCACCAAAGAGCGAGCAGAAGCAGATCGAGACCCAAGGGAGACCGGACTTGGTGGTTCGGGCAAAGATCTTGGGCGCCTGTCGGGTAATGGCGAGACCGTAGAGCGCTCGGGACGAGGTGAACAGATCGGACGAGGCGGCGGACCAGGCCGAGGTCAAGAGACAGGCGTTGATAATGGAGGGGAGAGCGGGGATTCCGGCTCGCTTGATGGCGATGACGAAGGGGGATCGAAGGGCGGTTCCGGCGTTGAGGGAGAGTCCCGGGTCGTTGGAGGGGACAAGGAGACCGATAATGAAGGTTCCACCGAGGTAGAAGACGAGGATTCGGATGTAGACCTTCTTGATGGCTCGGGGGAGATTTCGTCGGGGGTTCTTGGCCTCTCCGGCGGCGATCGCGACGATTTCGGTACCAATGTAGGAGAACGCGGCCTGGGTGAGGACGGCCCAGAATCCGAGGAATCGGCCGGTGACGCCCCCAATATCAGAGTACTGCACAAACGCTCCGGGGTCTCGCCAGTACTGGAAGCCGATCGAGGTGTGGTCCGGACCACCGCCGGCGGTGATGATGATGCCGAGAATGATGAGACCGGTGATGGTGAGGACCTTGATCGAACAGAACCAGAACTCGCACTCTCCGTAGACACCTGCACCAAACAAGTTGATGACGACGACAACGATGAAACAGATCGAGATCCAGAGCGCGTCATTGATCGTCTTGTTCCACAGGTTGATCAGGACGGCAGCAGCAGACAGTTCGGCGGGGAGAATAATGATCCAGTTGTACCAGTAGTTCCATCCGAGGGTGAAGGAGAAGGCGGGGTCGACGAATCGTTCGGCCAACTTGATGTGGCCTCCGGGGATGGGAAGGTACGAGACCATTTCACCGAGCGAGATCTGGCATACTTGTTAGGCG
This sequence comes from Tremellales sp. Uapishka_1, assembly GCA_035521475.1. Lineage (NCBI taxonomy): Eukaryota > Fungi > Basidiomycota > Tremellomycetes > Tremellales > Tremellales sp. Uapishka_1. The sequence continues at coordinate 9,895 of JASZXS010000475.1, read as the reverse complement.
CGGGAGAAAAGCTGATAGGAGGATGACTTACCATGACGCAGTAACAGATCGAACCCATGAGGGCGTAACCGAGGAAAAGACCGAGGGGTCCACCGTTCGCTGCGCTGGGTCAGGTTGCGGATAGATACAGGGGTGGGACGACTCACCCAGTGCGCTTCCAGTACCCAAAAACAAACCCGTTCCGATGACCCCCCCAATAGAGATCATGGCCAAGTGACGCGACTTGAGCGATCGCTTCAACCCGCCCGGGTTTCCGCTCTCGTCGGCATTGTTGTATTCTGGGACGATGTCATGCTCCTTGGGGGCTTCGACCGAGGTGGTGTATTCCTCCCCGAGGTTTTTCTCCTCGTACTCCATGATTGGAAACGGTGGAGGGGCAGAAGTGTGTGTGAGTGGTGGGAGGAGTCGGAGCGGAGTGGCAAGAGTGGGAAAGAGGAGGAGAAACTCTTTTGGATGAGGGAAACGAGGGTGACGGGCGGGGTGAGACTATATACTTGGTTGGGAAGGACGCAAGCGAGATTCTTGGTCTTGGCTATCAGCCGACCTGGAACCGGATAGATAACGTGGTTGGCTATCGCACTCTCCTGCTGCGGCACTCCCACCGTTAATACCGGCAGACACCGCGTGGGACCAATCACAGCGACTGCCCAGAACAGGGTCAACGTAATGTGCCTCCGACAGGCACAGCCCCGGTTAGTCGCGACACACACCCGTGGCGGTAGAGCGGGGGTTCACCTTCTTCCCCCTGGGCTAGGGTCTTCCCGGATTCAGTTCTGATCAGAAAGGGAACCGGTACCGAGTACGACACTCGCTTAATCGATCTGCGGCGAGACGGCAGTACCGCAAGAGACGAGACGGGATCCCACGGAAGTCGGTAGCAGACCAAGACGTGCAAACGAGACTCGACGCAAACGATGGGCCAAACGGGTATCTTTCCAGCCGAACGGCTGAGCCGCCTATCTGATTCATCTGATGCAGAAGCCATTCCTACTGATAAGGCAGCGGCGAGAAGGGCTGTCACCAGAAGACTAGACCGCCCGCCTGCCTTTATATTTTTAGCTTGCCGCTTCACGTAACACGCTAAGCTTGATGAATGGCTTGTGCTGGCCGCGGGTGGAATGCCTCTGATCAGTAGTACGACCAAGCTCTGTGAACTGTGATGTCCGCTCCACATGGACTTCAGGGTGATTTAATCGAGCACGGTGACCCTTCCCCCGGCGATTCTTGGCATCCGACGGTGTCGCCCGCACGAGCCCCCCCAAGTGGGTTGATCCTCCGTGCGGTAACGCAGGGCCACTGCTCAAGCTTGAAACGAGACTCTATTGCCCCTGAGTTCCGGTCTCAAGCTTCAGGGGAGCTCGTCAGACACCGGACCTGAGTCGATCAACTGTTTGGGGGCCCTTCCTAAGCGAGGCGGAAGCTCATGACCCTTCCCCAGTCATGTGACCTTCGGGGCATGTCACGCGATTCAGCGACCCCGACTGTACACTGTACATCTCGGAGCGACCATCAAAGCCACCGGGAGTTCGGTGTTACAATGGATATGCCCGTTCGATTTCGCTTCACGGCCCAATTTTAGATAGTCGTCAAAACGGCCAACAACCAGTGGGGGCATACCCTTTCCTTAAGTGTCCTCCATACGCATCGCATCGAAAACACAGCAGTTTTCATGGACTCGAACGTGCAGGTCAGTGGGGTCCGATCTTGTACCCTTGCCGTATATTATTCGATGCCATTCGCTTGCTCGATCCTTGACCCTCGGGTCGTTGAGTACCGCCTTGCTACGGGGTGCTATTGTCGCCAGGGACACAATAGCCCCTCGCACACCACACCGAGAGGAGCAATAACGTGGCTCCTGGCTGGTCGAGCGGCGTCTGCACCGTTCGTCAGTCCAGTGCCGTGCAGTGAAGATCGAGGGGGGACGTTGCAGAAACGTCCGCCCCTTCGATCCCCAACCATCCAGGCATCTGTGCCAGCATGCAAGCTCCCATCTTGTGCCACACGGTCCCGAAGATATCATCCCTTCGTTGGCGGTGACACGTGGATTCCGGCCCGCTCGCGCCGGCCCGGTGGAGGCCATCCGTATAGAAAGTGTGAGGTGTTGTGGTGTCCGCTGGCAGTTCACCTCTTGAACCTCCTTCGATGGTCCTCCTCCAGCCTCATGGCTTTCTCGGCAACCCCTTCGCGACTCGAGAAGACGTCCAACGTGCTTGCATCGGCTGTAAGTTGAGACCTCCAAGCTAAAGCTCGGGCCTCTCTGAAGCCCATCAGTGCTCGACCCTCTCGCAGCACACACTTCCCCGGGCGGTGCCCTGATCGATCTCGCCTCGACTGCCACACACTATGATCTCCGTGCGGTGGCTTTTGAAGCGTATGCACGTCCGCTGTGGGGTCTGACGGCGCTGCTCGTGGGTGGTGGAGCATATCCGGGCGCAAAGCGATGGATCGATGGGCTCGCCGCCGGGACAGATCCTAACGGACCCGAATACTGGGGCGCAGCGAAAGCCAAGGATCAGCGGATGGTCGAGATGAGTCCGTTGAGCTTTGCGATTGCTATGGCGCCCGAGGTATTCTTTGAGGCAAGTTGATAGCTCGCAGTCCGAGTCGATACTCACAGGCGCCAATTCCAGAATCAGACCGAGGAGACGAAGGCCAACATTGCCGCATTTCTTGATTCGTGCAACAATCGACCTATGCCAGATAGTACGCCCGATCCCTGTCTTTTCACACTCTCGGACCTCGCTGATGAAGCGTCCTATAGCTAACTGGCTGTGGTTTAGAGTATTCGCGAATCTCGCCCTGAGCGTCATCAAATCCCCTCTGTTCAACGCGGCACAGATGTCAAAGGATCTGTCACGGCTCGAAGAGTTCCAGCTTGCGGCCGACGAGGCCGAAGGCGATGCCGCGAAATCCGCCGGATGGTCGCGCGATGGCCCGGAGGGCGTCATGCAGCTCGACTACTACTCTGGCAGTTTCGCTATCCAGTTCTCTCAGCTCGCGTATTCCAAGGTACGCTGATATTTCTACTCGTAGGCGTCGTGACTTATGGGCAAGTCAGCTCGCAAAGGATGTGGACCCCGAGCGATGCGCTCGATACCGTAAGCGAGCGCAAGACTTTGTATCCGACTTTGTTTACTACTTCTCGGACGAAGGTACGTCTCTCAGCGTGCTATGGCCCGGATTCCCTTCCTGAACCTTCGCCAGGCGCAGCAATCCCCTTTGGCCGCTCAATGGTGTACCGTTTCGCGGTCATCGGGACTTTTTCGGCACTCGTCCTGGCAGACGTCGAACCCCCCTCGCCATTACGATGGGGACACGTGAAGGGACTAGTCCTTCGCCATCTCCGCTCCTGGTCTGGCAACCAGCAGATATACCGGAGCGACGGCACGCTAAATATCGGATATGGGTACGATAATATGAATATGACGGAAAACTACAACGCGCCTGGTAAGTCGAGCGATATGTACATAGACGTCTTCGTGCTGACTGGCTGCAGGCTCCCCGTACTGGTGTATGAAAGCATTCGCGTGTCTCGCTGCGCCAACCTCGCATCCCTTCTGGGCTAGTGATGAGCTGCCCTGGCCGACTACTCTCCTAGCACCCATCAAGGCGCTCCCCGATCCGGGCCATATCGTCTCCCGCCTCGGCGGCCACACGTTCCTCCTATCCTCTGGCCAGTCGGCACATTATGCCCTCCGGCACGCATCAGCCAAGTACGGCAAGTTTGCGTACTCGTCTGCGTTCGGCTTCTCCTGTCCGACCGGGGACCTCGATCTCGAGCAGCTCGCCGGGGACAGCATGCTGGCTCTCAAAGACGTTTCCCAGCGCACGGCCGAAGGCGACGGCGAGACCTGGCGTGTGAGGCGGGTACCCCTCGATGCGCGGATCGTCGGGAGGGGGACGAAAGACGTTCATCTCCGCTCGAGGTGGAAACCGTGGTGGGACGTCGAGGTGGAGACCTGGCTTGTTCCGCCGCAAGTGGACTCGCCGAACTGGTACCTCCGCGTCCACAAGATCACTTCCTCGAGTGGCCGAGTGCTGGCAACGTCCGAGGCTGGATGGTCGACCTACGGACAAGGGGACGACGGCCGAGCGATCGTCCAGGTGTTCAGCGGCGAAAAGAGTGTCGGTGGGGAGGAAGAGCCAGGGTGGGCACGGGTTGTTAATCGCGAGGGATGTGTCGGGCTCAGGGACTTGAAGGGAGAAAGGATGGGGAAACTCATTCAATCGGACCCGAACTCTAACGTCATCTTCTCGAGGAGCGTGCTTCCGAGTCTCCTTGGGAGGGTGTGTGAGGGACAGCCAGTCACTTGGTTGACCACGGCGGTCTTTGGGCTGCCGTCTCTTGGAAGCCGCAGCGTAGAGTGGGAGCAGGAGTGGGAAAGAGTGCCCCAGGTACCGGGGTACGTGTATGAGTAGACAGGCATATATCATGGACGTATTATCATGACTTCGGAATGCGCGAATGCCACCTAGGTAACGATGACTCTAAGCACTCTCCTTTAGCGAGAAAGAGGAACACACGTTTTTGGAAGCAGGAGGCAACAAACTCGCTGTGTCTGTCGTCTTTGGGTGCAAACTCGCTCGTGTCGCTCTCTCAGAACTTATCTCTGTGCCTGGCTTCTTCGGACTCAAACTGAACTTGTCCGTCCTTCAATCACCAAGCCCCGGACAGAGGAGGAGCAATTGCTTTTCCTCGCGAACGAAGTGAAGGTCGGCCAATGGCCTCCTTCATTCTTTACCTCTATACCTCATGCCCCTTCGATCTTAATGAAAATTCGTACTCACGCTCCTAGCGGCGTCCAAGTTGCTACAGAATGTTCACTCCAATGTGGCGCCACAAAAGATGACAATGATCGTGTGCCTTGCCGATAGAGTATGCGTTCCCGAGATCCCGGTCGCTGCGCTGAGCGTCATCTCCGCCATCTCCCTCTTTTGCTTCTCACCTTCAACGCGACGTCCACACAAGTGCTATACAAAATGTCGTTTCTGATTCAAGATATGTTCTCGGTGAAAGGCAAGGTACGTACAATTGACTTGTTTCGCTCATGCGGGAAACAGAGTTGACGACCCGTAGGTCGTAGTGGTGACGGGCGGAGGCTCCGGAATCGGGAAATGTGAGTACCCGCCAGTCAGAGCTTGAGCAGAATCCGACATCCCTCCACAGATCTCACCACAGCTTTCGTGGCGAATGGTGCAAAGGTGTACATCACAGGGAGGAGGATGGAGGTCCTCGAGGCCACCGCTAAGGAATTGGGAGAGCTCGTCATTCCGTGCGTGACAAGGACTGATTGAGATTGCTGGAGGCTTACCAAACTCGCCAGAATCCAAGGTGATCTCTCGACCAAGGGTGGGGCCAAGGCTATGGCAGACCAAATCGCGTCAAAGACCTCTGTCGTACGTCCTATCCGCTGTCGGTGGATCTCCAACATGCTGAGTCCGCGGGTCGCAACGACAGATTGACACACTTATCAACTGTGCGGGAGTCTCGGTTCCCTTCAAGAAGGCCACCAGTCAACACGAGGACCGTGAGTCGAGCAGGCGGTGTCTCTCAATGCATAAGCTGAACCTTATGCAGCGGACTCTGTCCAGGAGATGATGGAAGGGGTAGAGGAGTAAGTTTGCGTGCCGTGCTGATCTTCGACAGCTTGCTGATGGAGTCATATCAGCTATGATTTCGATTACACGAACCAGATCAACATCAACGGTACGTCTGAGAGTTGCTTCCTTGTGTTACACTTTGTTCACTATCAGATAGGCGTGTTCTTTACCACCACCTTCTTGACCCCGTTGCTACGCAAATCCGAAAATCCCAGCGTGGTTGTGATCGCGTCTATTGCTGGCTTGGCTATCCAAAGGTGTGTCTCAAGTGTCGCATCGCTCGCTTGGTGTCTCGCTGACAAATTCCAAGGGCTATGGGAAGTCTTACGTATGGCGTCTCGAAGGTAGGTCCTTTTACCTGTTCAGTGAGTATACGTTGACATCAAAGTAGGCAGCGGCGATCCAGCTCTCTAGACAGCTTTCTGGTAGACTACACCCGTACGTCAGACTTTGCACTTTCAAAGGCAAGGCTAAGTGAAGAAACAGCATGAAGATCAGGGTGAACTGCATCTGTCCTGGAATCTTTCCGTCAGAGATGACGGGACAAGGCGGCAAGGACGGTGGGCCCGTCGAATTAGCAGGACCAGCGGCCGCAGCAGCCAAACGATCTACCATGGGTACGTCCCAACTTGTCCCCAAGTGAAAAATGAGCGAAGTGGCGTCCACTCATCTCGTCTTCCAGGTCGACCGGGGAAACCGCAGGAGATCGCGGCCCCGATCTTGATGTTGTCGTCCGTCGGGGGAATGTACATCAACAATGCCCTGATCAACGTCGATGGAGGTCGGTTACTGGTGAGTTCTGTGGTGGAATCATCGTCGTAGCAGTCATGCTCAGATCTTCTTCTAGGTTATGCAAGGATTGTACGACGGGATCCGGATGCCTGAAGATACCTACACATACTAGGAGAGGAGCAGCGATCTGTGGGGGATGCTGAGACAGAGGTGACAATGAGCCAGTATGACAGTCTCAATGAATAATCGTTGTCGATGTGTTTGAGCTCCTCCACTGGATAGCCGCTAACTATCAACTTACATTGCGTCAATTCGTCAGGTAAATTCTAGCCCTCGGGATTTCGGACCGAAAGGCCTTTGCCGAGGTTGTTCCACGAGTCTGATTCTCCAGTTATCCTCACGAAGACAATGAACGGAGATCATCTCCACCCACATCTTTCTCAGCGATCATGCTGAGTCTCGAACATACTTTGAGCAGACAACCGTCTACGGCGATACAGGCAGAGCCACAAGGGATCCTTTCATATTCTGGCGCAACACCCGATATAGCTATCGACGAGAAGGCTTCGGTTGTCGCAGTCCCCGAGAGCGTCAGCGAATATGTATATCCCGAGGGAGGTTACGGATGGGTTGTTCTTGGATGCTGTATGACTTTCGCAGCGCTGACCATGGGGTATGTGCTCATTCGATAGTCGTTGGCTAGACTGACATGCAATAGCTGGGGCGTGAGTTGGGGCGTCTTTCAGACCTACTACAAAGAATCGGTGTATCCGGAATCGACAACCCAGCTCAGTCTTGTAGGCGGGATCTTTGGGCTCGTATGTCCTGCAATTCAAGGAGAAATGACTATAGTCACATCGCTAAGTGGCAGAGTAGTGCCTCAACACAACATCCTTCATCTCTGGACGAGTCAGTGACAGATAGTAGGTTGCGAGGTCTAACGTGACTTGGCTGACGTTCGTAGTGGTTTCAAGGTACGTCGGCATCTTCTTCATAGGCCTGACCTCAGCAGCGCGTCTTGTATACCTCAGCGGCCATCTCGTGGCTGGCCCTGTTTCTCGCTAGCTGGAGTACAAAGCTCTGGGAGGTGATCTTGACCCAGGTGAGGCCGTGGTTCTGACGGCGCAGGGAGGGTTGTATTGACGGTGGCCTCGCCAAAGGGAGTGCTGTGTGGAATTGGAATGGGCATGGGTCTGCCGGTCTTCTTCAGTCTACCCTCGCAGTGGTTCTACAAGCGTAGGGGATTGGCATCCGGCCTGGCTGTGGGAGGAGCCGGTTTCGGTACGTCTATCGACCTTTAGTCTGGGCCAATTTTCTGATGCACCGGTAGGCGCTTCTGCGTGCACGCTCATCGCTCGAGTGATGCTGAGAAGGATCGGGGCGAAACATACATTACTGTGAGCCCAAGATTCGATGCAAGCTAATAATGAAGCATCTATTCCTTCATCAACCTAGTCCTCATGTTGACCGCGACCTCCCTTATTCGAGTGCGCCTAGACTCCCCAGAAGCACAAGCCAAGGGAAAAGGACCGCTGATCGACCCGCGCATATGGAGACTTCCACCGTTCTACTTGCTGGGTTTATCGTTATTTCTGAATACGTTTGGATACACGTGAGTCGTGAATCTAAGGCGCGGTCATTTTGCTGAAGGGTTGATCGCTCAGTAATGTCTTCTTCTATATCACCCAATATGTGGATTCCGTTAGTCGTCCGTCCAGCGACATCCTTGGCGCTCTGTACGCCCCTTTCTCGCCCCCTCCGCCGCCTGCACTGACTCACTCACTCAGACCACTGAGTATGGCAAACTTCTGCGCAGGTGTCGGTCGTGTCTTGATTGGCTTTGCGTCGGACCGCATCGGTCCACTGAACGCCATGACGCTAGTCTGTCTCCTCGCCTCCATAGTCACTTTGGCGATGTGGCTTACTGCCCACTCGTACAACGCCGTTATAGCCTTTGCTGTTGTTTACGGTCTCGTGAGTAGCAGTTTTCCTACAACCTACTAACAACGGTAGATCTCTCCAACCTATCTCTCGCTCATTCCCGTGGCAGCAGCCAAAATCTTTGGATCAGAGAATCTAGCATCCAACGTGGGAATATGCCTTCTTCTGACGGCACCGGGTGCTCTGGGTGGCGGACCAGTGGGCGGAAGCATACTATCCAGCACGGGCGAGTGGAAGTGGTTGATCATTTACGGAGCTTTGGTTCAAGCGGTGGCGGGCATCTCGGCGCTGGTCTGTGGGTGATGCTGGCTCTCCGTCTTCGGTCAATACTAATGGACAGGCCGCCTCATTGTCGACCGGCGGGTTATCGCTAAGGTCTGACCATTTGTACAATATTATGCCTCTGCCACATTCCAATTGACTTGATAATACGGCGACCACTTGCAAGGTGAACAAGCTGGTTGACCTGCACTCCCAATCGCAGACCTCTCATATACTCATTCAGCCCGTCTGCTCCTCTGATCTTTGCGTTGCATCACAAAAGACTCCATTTTTCTTGTGGAGAGCTTCGGCTGCACATTGCATTACGTAAGCTACTGTTGTGAGATAGCAAGCATGCATGTCCACCCCTTGTACAGTATCGCACTTGTCTTTGTTAATGGCGAGCTTTTCGCCCGCTCCGACCTTGGGACCACAGTTCACTTGAACAATCGACAATGATGGAATACAATCAAGCTGGAGGGAGTCCCATCGCCCCTTCCGGAGACGGAGTGGCTCGGCGGACCTTCAAGCGCATAAGAACGAGGAGAGCCTGTGACGAGTGTCGATCCAAGAAGATCAGGTAGGCATCTCCTATAGGCATGAAACGGCTTGCTGATGGTTTCCAGATGTGAATATCCCACCGGGCGGGAGGCGATCGGAAGTTGCTCTCACTGCGAGGTGCATGGACTGGTATGCGAGGCTATAGCCAGTGCTCCCGCTGTACGTGTCCCCAGAGGGTCCGCAGGGGGAAACTTCCTTTGCTCATGAGCAATCAGAAAGTACCTCGGACGAGCAGCCATCGGCAGCGGGTAGAGTCGAGTGTCCCATTACCCGAGCCTGATCCTGGCGACCAGGGGCTGGAACCTCGTTTCTTTGGTGAGCACGGCTTCATTCTGCATGATAACGTGTACGACGGTTGACGCTGGCGTCAGGGGGGACCTCTATCCCAAGCATCTTTGCTTCTCTTCCTCTCCGCTCGCCTGCTTCAGACAGCGGTCGGGAGCTCGACGCTATCGATAGGAAATACGAGTACTACCGATTCACCTCTCGAGCGGCCGGCGAAAACTTTGTCCTGATCACCGCCGACGAGGACAGTAACGGCACCGAGGTCCGTCGAGCGCCTGCCTCCTCGACGCACTACTCGAGTACGGAAGTAAGGGTTGCTGCGCAGCTTGTCTCGGAGTCTGTCCTGGAGTCCCGTGAGTGCCGAGAGCATGATTGGAGCCTAAGCTGACTGGTCTCCGCAGTGGTCGCTCTATACCGACTCCGCATGGTCCCAGTGTGTCCTGTGGTGTCGATCTCTGAGACGGCAAGCTTGTTCCCCTGGATCCGGGTACCGAACGTAAACTCGACCCCTCCC
>JASZXS010000474.1:0-12004 GCA_035521475.1 Tremellales sp. Uapishka_1 | reverse complement strand
TGGTGCTCATATCCATGCATCGCCGTGCGTCATACCAAAGCCACACAACGACGCGTCCGGCGTTTCGGTGTTTTATGACCAGTGACACGCCAGGGCCACTCCTCCCCCACCTCGAGCTATCTCCTTCCACCACACGTCTATCCCTCCTACCGTTAGCCCATCCAACTCCTTCGTCCCTCAAAACCACCCACCACACCATCACACAACATGGGTCTCTCCGTATCGCGACTGCTCCAGGGCCTCTTCGGCAAGAAGGAGATGCGTGAGTGGCCCCTCCGATCCCTGTTCCTGCTCGTTGCGTGTCACTCACCATTGGCCACAGGAATTTTGATGGTCGGACTCGATGCCGCTGGTAAGACCACGATTCTCTACAAGCTCAAGCTCGGAGAGATTGTCACCACGATCCCTACCATCGGTACGTCATAGCCCTATACTTCATACCTCACGCGAGTGCAACCAACTCATGCTCCTCCACGCAGGATTCAACGTGGAGACGGTTGAGTACAAGAACATTTCGTTTACGGTCTGGGATGTCGGAGGACAGGACAAGATCAGACCTCTCTGGAGACATTGTGAGTCCTGGAACAGGCTTGCGCGGCAGGACACGACTGAAGCAATCCGTGAGATCAGATTTCCAAAACACGCAGGGTATCATCTTCGTCGTCGACTCGAATGACAGAGAGCGTATCACCGAGGCGCGAGAGGAACGTGAGTGGCCAAGTGGTCCCATCGTGGCATTGTACTGATGTCTCCATCAGTTCAACGAATGCTGAGCGAGGATGAGCTCAGGGATGCCCTTCTGTTGGTCTTTGCCAACAAGCAAGTGAGTCATGCCTTCACTAGTCTGCAAGCGCCCCGCTGACGTGTCGTAGGATCTGCCCAACGCCATGAACGCCGCCGAGATCACCGACAAGCTCGGCTTGCACTCTCTTCGACAGAGAGCGTGGTACATCCAGGCCGCGTGCGCTACCTCGGGAGACGGATTGTACGAAGGACTCGAATGGGTGAGTGAGGTGGCCCCTGTCGTTTGCTTCTCTGACCTAGCGATGCAGCTCTCCACCAACCTCAAGAAGAGAGGAACGTAATCGGAATGCTCGACCACGATCTCTGCTTCGACACCTGCCATGCCCCTCGTATCCTTCTATACCTCTTTTCTCTCTTCTCGAAATGAATATTCCTGATCTCGCCTCGGAAACTACCTACTCTCGCCGGGCATAGAGCTATTACTGTCTATTCTTTCGTACTGTGTCAGTATGCAGCCTGGCTTGGATTTATACGGCCTGAGGAAGGGGAACATCTCAGTCTGGGGTTCAACTGATCAGCGTTCGCCGGTCGAACTCTTCATTTCTGGCTGTAGCTTCTTAGCTTGCTCGCAATATTTTTGCCTGACTGGGGCAAAACGAGAGCACGCCGTCCGGGATGCGCTCTCATGTTCTCGCCTATACTGGGAACCGGTAAGATCCGTTCCGTCCGCTTGAACCGTGCAACTCTCTCTCCCGTCAGCTCCCACCACATGCCTTCGACTGCTCCGTCCTTGAAAGGTCAGGTCAAGCAAACGAAAGCGCAGGCTCTGAGCTGACCTAGAGTGCATGCAGCGTACGCTTTATGGCTGACCCCGTCACCTGCTGAGCGCCCAGCGCTCGATTCCCTCATCCACTCGCTTTCGACTCACGAACCCCTCTCCTCACCGTTCCCTGCCCACATCACCCTCCTTCACCCGCTATCCCTCGAAATCCCCCTTCCAGCACTCATCGCGCGACTGGAGCAGACGGTCGCCTCTACTCCCCCCCTGAAGCTCGAGCTGCAGCCCGCCCAAAGCGGCGACAAGTACTATCAATGTGTCCTCTCGGCGGTCAAACCCCACAACGGGCTGGCATCGCTGCGGACGGCGTGCGAGCAAGAGTTTGGGATCCACGACCTGCCTCCGTATTTCCCGCACTTGAGTCTTTTGTATGGTGATCTGTCGAGCGAAAGACGGGACGAAATCGCGGCGATGGTGAAAAAGGAGTATGATCTGCCGACGAGGGTGGCGGTACAAGAGGTACAGATCGCCAGATGTGTTGGGACAGCAGCGGAGTGGGAGGTCGTCGCTAGTGTCCCGCTCAAAAAAGAGGGTTAGCTGAAGGAAACGAATCTTCGCTCCAGATCCCAGCAAACAAAGTACAATCTATCTGGACAGATCCGCCGAGTCTGAAGTCGCAGACCTCATATGTACATGCTTGGTATGTATGCTACGCATCTCGTATACTACTCTATCGTGTCGAGGTTACAGCAACTGCCCGCTCCCGAGCTCGGATTCCACCACGTTCTGGCCGTCCCACACTAGACGTCCTCGAACATGGGTCTGTTCGATCTTTCCTCGTAATGAGCGGCCCAGGTACGGCGAGACTTTGTTCTTGAATCGCAGCGTTTCCTTGCCACATCAGCCACGGCCACCTCATCCTGACATACCTCTGTGACAACAAAGGTCGCGGATGGATCAAAGACGACCCAATCGGCATCCGCTCCTGGCGCCAGGACGCCCTTTTTCCCCTCGAGCCCGACCTGAGCTGCCTGTCGCGCTCCCATCCAGTCGACCAGCCGTGCGAGTCCGGCCTGCTCTCCGATTTCTGTCCACAAGAGCGATAACCCGAGCCCCAAGCCAGAGACTCCTCCCCACGCCGACATGAAGTCCCCCTTCTTCAGCTCGGGAATGCATGGCGAGTGATCTGAAACGACATAGTCAATGGTCCCGTCCAGTAACGCTTCGACCAGCTTCTTTCGGTTCGCTTCGTCGCGGATCGGCGGACAGCATTTGTACTGCGTCGCGTTGGGAGGGATGTCTTCGGCCCGGAGACAGAGGTAATGGAAACAGGTTTCGACGGTGAGATTTTGGATACCCGATGCGCGAGCGTCCTTGATGAGCGGCACGGCGGCAGCAGCAGAGAGATGGACGATGTGGAAGCGAAGGTGGGGATAAGAGCGAGCGAGGCGGAGGATGAGACTGAGTGCGTCGAGCTCGAGGGATGGCGGACGGGATTCGAGAAAGGTAGAGTATTCCGAGCCTTCTGCGCGTGTCTCTGGCAGATCGTGACCGTGGGATTCGAACTCGGCGTGGAAGAGGATGAGGGCGTTGGTGCCCTGATTGTCAGCTCGCTTGGGGGTCTATGACTTACAGAGAGAGCATCACAGGCCTTTATGAGGTCTGGTTCTTCGACGTGGTGGAATTCCTATGGGTTGCATTAGCAATCATCCCTAAAACCGAATACGATGCGCTCACGTCCACACCCGAGTTGATCAGGAAGCACTTGAACCCCTTGACGCCTGCTTCCAATAACGGAACCAGGTCGTTCTCATTCCCTGGAACGATTCCTCCCCAGAAACCCACATCTGCGTGGACACCGACCTTTCCTGCTTCGGCACGTTTTGTCTCGAAGTTTGCGACGGTCGTGGTCGGTGGTATCGAGTTGAGTGGCATGTCGATCAACGTGGTCACCCCCCCACTGAGCGCTGCGGTCGTGCCAGAGAGAAACCCCTCCCAAGCGGTACGCCCGGGTTGGTTAAGGTGTACATGACAGCTGGGAGTGGTGAAGGTGAGTGGAGAGGTAGCAGGCAGCATGCACTTACTCGACCAAACCAGGAAGGAGTACCTTCCCTGGGTCAACTCTGACCACCTCGACTCCGTCCTCCTGCCATTCTGGCTTTTCCTTGGTACCCTGGTGGACCGCACTGATTTTGCCCGTGGAAACGTCAACTTCGATAGTCGCAGCTTGCACAGAGTGGTGACCAGGAAGTATTGCCTGTGGGGCGAGGACGAAAAGCTTGGTCGACATGTGGTTGAAGAAACCAAACGAGTTTTGGACGTGACCCAAGGCCAAACGCGCGTACGGTCCGAGTTGACCGGACGCTGCCATGAGAAGCTATACCGTTTCATCGGTCAACTCTGTTTCTTGGTTCCGCGTCATCAAAGATGCATAGATGAGAGATATGACTCGGAACATGATCCTGTAGATGACATTGATCAGAATGCATGACCGTTAATGCATACATGACAATGACCCGCTTATACCGGTAGCCATAGCAAATTCGCGCGCCTACCCGCCATTCGGCGCATTTCGGATCTCCGGCTTTCTCACCTCCGTCGCCCCCACCATCGATTCCTTCTATTGCCATTCTTGCGTTCCACAACCTATCCAAAAAGTACATCTACAATGTTCACAAGACAAGTCTCCAAGTCCGCCTCCCTCGCCGCCCGTGGCTTTGCCAGCTCTGCCCGGGCTCAACGAAAGGTCGCCGTCCTCGGTGCCGCCGGTACGCCTTTTTTCGTCCTTTCCCCGCAGTTTCCCCCTCGAGATCGCCGGCAGCTGACCCTTTGTTGACGTGTAGGTGGTATCGGACAACCCATGTCGCTCCTCCTCAAGGCTGACCCCCTCGTGACCGGCCTCTCCCTCTACGATATCCGAGGTGCCCCTGGTGTCGCTGCCGACATCTCCCACGTCAACACCAACAGTGTTGTCAAGGGATACGAGCAGGCCAGGTGAATCGAACGAGGGCTCGGTCTCTTGTCTCTTGCTGATCCATTCTCAGCCTCAAGGAGGCTCTCACCGGTGCCGAGATTGTTATTGTTCCCGCTGGTGTCCCCCGAAAGCCAGGAATGACCCGAGACGATCTCTTCAACACGAACGCTGGAATCGTCCAAGGTCTCGCCGAGGCATGTGCCGAGCACTGCCCCAACGCCTTTATCGCCATCATTGCCAACCCCGTCAACTCGACTGTCCCCATCTGGGCCGAAGTCTACAAGAGCAAGGGTGTCTTTGACGAGAAGAAGTAGGTGGTCAGGGTCTGTGTGTGAGACTGACTATTCTGCAGGATCTTTGGTGTCACCACCCTCGATGTCGTCCGGGCATCCCGATTCCTCAGCGAGGTCAAGGGCGGCGACCCCAAAGACATCCAGATCACCGTTGTCGGTGGACACTCGGGTGTCACCATTGTTCCTCTCTTGAGCCAGAACTCTGTCGGCAAGACCGTCACGGGTGAAGAGTACAAGGCTCTCGTCAAGCGAATCCAGTTCGGTGGTGACGGTAAGTCGCCATCACACCGTTCTCATTTGCTCATACTCTGCAGAGGTCGTCCAGGCCAAGGCCGGTACCGGATCCGCCACTTTGTCCATGGGTTACGGTAAGCTCCTTAAGACTGCGTGGTAGCAGTCGCTGAGCCATCCCAGCCGGTGCACGATTCGCCAACTCGCTCATCCGAGCCTTGAACGGTGAAACCGGTGTCATCGAGCCCACGTTTGTCAAGTCCCCCTTGTACGAATCCGAGGGTGTCGAGTACTTTGCGTCCAACGTCGAGCTTGGACCCGGAGGAGTCAAGACCATCCACCCCGTCGGAACCCTTTCCAGCGAAGAGCAAGAGCTTCTCAAGGCCTGTCTCCCAGAGTAAGTGTCCTGTCAGTCGTAGCAACAACCATCTGACGCCCTCGTAGCCTGGCCAAGAACATCAAAAAGGGAGAAGAGTTTGCCAGTGCCAAGTAAAGTATTCAGTACCGCGATGCATAAGTGAAGGGCTATGGAGGTCGAGCAGATTGGGCGTCGGATGCGTTGAGAAGGGCCAGTGTTCTTGCAGCGCCGACAACAACTCGAGGCGTGCGAGTAGAGGTCAATCTCATTACGAAGGAGAGGGAGAGCGTCGCTTAGAGAGTTTAGAAGAAGTCAGAACGAGCGGCGGGTGTGGAGTGGCTTGGGTAAAACAGGAGGCCCTAGGTTCACGGACGAAAACGAGAGAATCAAAAGACAAGTAGAGGTACGTTGTGAATGGGAAAAGAGAACCGCACCATGGTCTGCAGATGGAAGACAGCTTATCGTGGTCTGACTCAAACACCACAAAGCCGATTGGTGGGACGCATGGTATGCTATCTGCAATGGTTTCAAGTATCGCTGAGACAACGTTAATTCTATGAGCAGGATCATTGGCGCCGTAGGAGCTGCTAAGCAGAAGGTCGGGTAATCGGGACGGGCACCAGTAAGAGCGCTGCATTCGATGAAGACAAGCACGTTTGTCTGAATCAGGCATAAGAGCGCTCCACGAGAAATACCGATGAGCGAAGGCGAGAGATGATAATGGCGGTAGCAAGTATCGATATGTGCGTGGAACAACAGAGTCGATGGGTAGGGTAGAAGAAGTATGGAGTCGTACAGAGGGATTGTCATGCTTCGACAACATCTGCTGAACATTCAACCTGAACGTACAGTACACATAACGCAGTCCGTACAGGCGTTCTTCAGAAGACCCTAGAACATGTACGAGGGACACTTCTCCCTCGATCCATCAGCTGAGAATCTTCCGCTGTACTTCCTTTATTTCAACATCACACACCACTCGACAGCTCCACGCTCTGTATCTCATCGAGACGCTTTTGCATGTCCTCGAGAAGCTTCATGGGGAGCCTCCCGTTGCTTCGTCATATCCTCCGCACCACCGCCAATCGGCGTTTATCGCATCTGGCAGGTGTGTGGATGATTTCAAGTCATTCGCCACGCACGCAAGTTTATCTAATCTCTCTCCCCGACCGTGACCCAGGACCTCCAACCTCCCGTCATTGGTCTTGACAGGAAGTAACATCTATGAGTACTGCTGCAGCTTTGCCTCATGACTGGTGATGTATGGGAGGTGTCTCTGACCAGTACTCGGCACAACAAGAGTGTGCTTCTCAGCAGGCTCAGGAAGGCGGTCCAGCTCCCAACTGACCTATCATAGAGAGCCGGTCCCCAGGGATCCACATGGATAATCCTGAGATTCACTACTGGTACTCTACCGATCAAGCTGAAGACAACAGCTCAACTGCACCCTCATGTGCCACCAACGCAAGTGGTTATTTACATACACACGGAAGCAAATTCAATAGCGCTTCGGGCAATTCATCGAAATGGGCGAGTTTTGCTTTGCGGAATGAGGCACTTCAAGCTTTTGATGGAAACAATATATGATTCTGTGGCCGTCATTCTGAAAATGTATGTGATATATTGATCCAAAGAAAGCGCTTCTTCATGACATTCCTGCGGACAGATGGCCGAGCGGTTAAGGCGCCAGCTTAAGGATTTTACGATTCTCGCTGGTTCGAAAGAGCGTGGGTTCGATTCCCACTCTGTTCAGCATTGTCCATAGGCGTTTGTGTGACGGCTTCGACTTTTTGCGACTCTGCCTGTCCGCTTCTCCCTTTATTCTGGCTGCCCCTCCTTGCAGCACGTCCTGACGATGCTCCTTTTCGGTCTCTCTGCTCCTTCTGCTCTCCTTAACCCCTCTATCACCTCTTTTGTTCCTGCCCGTTTTCGCCGGCTCGTCCGGCTTCCCCTCCTTCCCTGTTGGCCTTCGGACGCGCCTTGGCGGCCTCCAGGAAGCGAAGGCGAGACCCCGGATGCGGAGGATCATGTAGGGATTCGAGCGGTCGGGAACGGATCAATGCCTGTGGAGAATGATTTAGGGGTTTTAGGGCTGCGGGCTCGCCTGGAAGCCAGAAGCTGAACGATTGAATAGGTAGATGCCATGTCATGACGAAAGTTCGATACTTGAAGCACCTAGTAGACCTACCACAAGGTCCCATTGAATATCCCGGATACACTGAAGAGCTCGGCAAACCAATCAAGGGATCACGGAACACCCATATTACGGGAACGAGAACACTCCAAATACAGGCTCGTAAAGTGTCATATCTCGATGATATCGGATAAGAGAATGGTATCGCTCACATAACAGACATCCAGTAAAGATGAATTTAGCAGGTCATTGAAACCGTGGGCAATCGAAAGGACCGGAGCACCTCTGATCCCTACCACAGTATTGAAGAATAATGCAAGGAATGAAATCCCTATATGACCGATACTTGACTGAGCTAATAGAGCTTGTATATCAAGGGGAATGAAAGAGAAAGATATATAGGTGGTCAGGAGCGATGTCGAATGCGATCAGAAGTCCAGGCATTAGGTAGCAACATGCAGACTCGCACTCGGAGAGGAGAAGACCGGGAAGTGCCAACGACGTTGCCAGGCAGAGAAACCTGGAGACGGAAGAAGGGACACGGACAGATGTGCCTCAAATCGCACCAGCAGATGCCCGTCAAATGTCTCTACACGCATTCCATACAAGGCGATACAAGGCGAAAATTACACCGACCATGACTGCGACTCGTCCGTCAGCCCTTTCCTCGAAACTGCTCTTAACCTACTAATGTCCTTCCTTCAGCCGTCATCTTCTCCCATCGCTCTTTCCCCATACCCTGCCAGTCCGCTTCTACGAGATCGCGGACTTTGGTCCTCATCGCGATAAGTGTCATCTCCGGGTCTATGTACGGCTCCAAAATTGGGTGCTGAACAGCATTCCGTAGTGCCGCCAGGAAACCGTCGTAGTCGCCGGCGCGCACGTTGTAGACGTACCTGCCAGTGATTAGCTTTTGTCGCGGTGTCCCAGAACGGACTCACGGTGAATCCATACCCATCAGAGCGTTGTGCTGCGAATCCCATTTTGCGCGATTGTCGGGATCATCGGCATCCCACCGTTTTAGCAGATTGAGATAGGGTGTGCGCTGTGTCAAGCGTTAGTGTAATGCGAGCCGATGAGGTCTCTCCCTCACCAGGCATAGTGCGAGATAGGGGGAGGGAGCTAGCCATGGCTATACAATTGTCAGTCGGAGAGTCGTCCAGCTACACTCACTTGGCCGATTCCGACGAGCATTTTCGAACGAGCGAGCTCTCGAGCAAATTCTTCCGGCCCGATCTTGCCCACATTTTCAACGCCGGCGACCGGTTCCATTGGGCCGCCTTCGATCCGTTCCTAAGACACCGGTCATCAGCGCTGCACGGAGGGATCTTCATTGTGCTTACGGGAAGGAAGTAGGGGTCGTTCTTGTAGGCTCCTCTGAAAGTCATGTTGATATCCTGCAGATCCTTCGTGGCGAGCTCAAAGTAGCTTCTGTTCCACCCAAACTCGGGAAAGCCCGCATAAGCATCTGTTGATCATTAGTCGCCACTCAAAGACTGCCCGCCGCGGTGCTCACAGGTCAGCTGTTTGGTGTAGAGCCAAGCTGTATTTGGCACGTCTGCCTCTTCCTCGCTCAAGTGCTTGAACTCGTCGCACTCGTTCTGAAGCGAGTACCTGGGGATAGATGATGAGCATGGCTCGTGAGACGCTAACTTACCCCATATAGTTGAAGTTCTCGTGCTTGGGATTGCTGGGTCCCGGGCGCTCAGCATGAATCACCCACTCCCAGCCGATGTCGCCGTTTCCGCCCCACGGAAAGAAGGCCATGTCGATTCTGGCGAAGTGTTCAGCAATGGTGACAATTGGGCTTTGTCCCGGCTTACACTACCCCATTGTCAGTCGATACGAGGATCACGAGCACGATGAGACTCACATTTCCATCTCGGAATACCAGAAGCAAGAGCATCGGATTTCACGCATTGAGGATCCTCGGTACAAGCGTTATTCTCGAAACCGGCAACAATCTTGATGAGGTTGGGTAGCATGCGGTACACCTCCAAAGCCTCGGCTGGTCGACAATCAGGTGATTCAAACAGCTAACGCGGAGACTGACTGTAATCGGGTGCGACCAAGTAGGTATAACCCATCTGGTGGAGGGCGTTCATCTGTGACTATACGGTTAGAGGTACGAAGGATAGGAAGGGCGACACCGACCATTGACAGCAGCCTGTCAGACGTATCAGTGAGGATCTCACTGGTTTTGGGGCTCCTCACCATACTGCCTCCCCTCCTCTACCGCCTAGAACCTGTAGAAAGGATCAGCGATCTGGGAATGTACCTTACGCCCTTCATCTTGCGCCCTCCTACGCCCTCCCTTTACACCATCTTGTTGCTGAGCTCGCAACTCACCAATGCATCCAGTACCCAGTATCCGACGAACAATACGACCTTCGCTTGATTCTTCCCACAGCTGCCCAGCGCCAAACAAGCATGTAGATCCCTCACTGTGCGATAGTTGATGTCTCTCCAATCCTTCTGGCTCGTGTCTACGCCTTGGAAATGCGAATGAACCGATTCTGGCGCTTCAAAGTAATCCGACTCGAGCTCGGCGTGGTCCTCATATGCGGAGTGCGATGACAAGAAGGGTAGAGATAGGGCCTTGGGTAAGCGGATCGGCGGGGTGTAGTACGGGTTGTCTGAAAGGGCCAAGAGGATCACGAATGATAGAACCCCGACGGCGATCAGCGGAAAGACCACGCTCCGCAGTCTCGAGCGGAATAGCTGGTTCATCAGCTGTCGGTAGTGCACTATGCACTGTGCTTGTCAACTGAACACCAGCAACAGCAACATGAATCGGTGTTCATTAGCCGCTTTGGGTAATTAAGTATGGGAAAAGATGTTTCATCTGAAGTCGGATTTTTCCTCTACCTCGAAAGAGACCCTTGGTCTGCAGTACGGTCATGGATACGTGAGCAAATGACTGGGCCGACCCGCCGATTCCAGCGACTACCGCTCTTGAGGAGCTCTCAGGATCGACTTCGAGCTGCTCAGCGCCAAGGTGCCACAATCGGGTTCCCCGGCAATTTGCACTCGTGACGTCGGTATTTTGACGAGAAATCAAGCAGCCTTTATGGAGAGTGAGCACAACCCAACTACTCTCCTTTGTACATCTCTGTTCGACACAAAGAGATAGCACCAAAATCGAACTCGATTTGTACCAATCAGTCGAAACACATTTCACCATGACTACCGAAGCCGCCGTTGATCTGAAAAAATCCGCTCAACCCGTTGAAGAAAAGGTTGAGAAGGAGGAAGAGAAGGGACTCGGAAACGATGCGTAAGTATACACCTCTGGCAGTATGACGACTACCGCTGTCGCTAGCAGTTCACACCGCCTATCAAAATCATGAAGCGCTGATTCTTCGATAGTCTCACCAAGTACACCTCGGGTGGTCAGGTCCTCGCGGAAGTCTTGAAGAAGTTGATCCCCTCTATCACTGCTGGAAAGAAGGTTTTGGATCTATGCATCGAGTGAGTCGTACTGATGGGTACGATCTGGACTACAGCTGATAACGTTGCAGAGGTGATAAACTCGTCGCCGACACTGTAGCTCCTTTGTGGAACAAGTCGAAAGCTGGCGCCAAGATCTCCAAAGGTGAGCGGTGCATTACGGACCTCGCTGACGTCCAGGTCTCGCTTTCCCCACCTCCATCTCGGTCAACAACGTCGTCTCGCACTTCTCCCCGCTCCCTTCCGACCCCGAGGTCGTCCTGAAAGACAACGATGTCGTCAAGGTTATGCTCGGTGTTCAGCTGGATGGTTACGCTGTTACCCACGCCGAGACGCTCGTCATCTCCGCCAAGGCCGAAGGAATCGCTGCCGATGTTGTCAAGGCTGCGTACGAAGCCGCCCAACTCGCTATCCGTACGCTGAAGGTTGGAGGAAAGAACTGGGATGTCACCGACATCGTCGAGAAGGCTGCCAAAAGTTACGGATGCACCGGTGTCGAAGGCATGCTCAGCTGTCAACACGAGAAGAATGTTACCGATGGAAAGAAGCGAGTCCTCCTGAACCCCTCCCCCGAGCTGCGACGTGAACACGAGACCTGCACCTTTGACGAGGGTGAGGTGTATGGAGTGGATATTCTCGTGGTCACCGGAACGGATGGAAAGGTGGGTCTTGGATTGATGGATGCGGATGGCAAAATTCTGACTTCCGTTCCCAGGCCAAGCCCGATGCGTCCCGAACATCCATTTACAAGCGATCCTCAGATGTCAACTACCAATTGAAGATGAAAACCTCGCGAGCGGTCTACTCTGAGATCCAGAAGAAGGCTGGAGCCTTCCCCTTCACTCTCCGAGCCCTCGATGACGAGAAGCGAGCAAGGATGGGTGTTCAGGAGGCTGTCCAGCATGGTCTACTGAAGCCTTACGAGATCGTTCAGACCGCACCTGGAACACTGGTTGCGGAATTCTTCTTCACACGTAAGTCTTGAGTACTGGCTGGAGCTGATCGCCCAGTCGCCCTCCTCCCCGCTGGACCCCTCCTGCTC
>JASZXS010000473.1:0-12028 GCA_035521475.1 Tremellales sp. Uapishka_1 | reverse complement strand
AAGGGTGGTGGCGGCAATTTCGCCGGTGCTGAGCTGGAGGAAGAGGACGAAGGGAGACCGGGCCTCGGACCCGGGTGGCGAATCTCCACTGCATCGAGCAAGCAGCCCAGGCTGGAGCGAAAGGGACATCAGCCAAGGTCCCTGCTACATCGAGTAAGCATACGTGGCGACCAGGAGCGTCTCCAGTCCTGCTTCCCGATCAGCACCTTTCAATCTGAAACAACGCGTAGACAAACCTCTCAAATCGAGAATGTCGTTCGGGAAGCGCTCGATATTGTAGTGCAGGATCTGCAGCTTTCCCGGACCATTCTTGTCGCTTTCTCGCGCTCTTGTCCCTGCTTCAGCTCCAGCACACCTTTCCGAATGCAATGAGGCTCACAGGCAGATCTCGACCGACGGATCAGGTTTCCGGTCCAACGAGCAGATGTAGTCTTTGCCTATCCCGTATCCTTCCCTCGTCCAGCGGTACTTGTTTCTGCACCGCATGTCAGCTGTATTCCCGTTGCCATGAGGACATGAGGCAAGGCCCGACAGCTCACCCCTCGAACACAAAGGTCCATTCCTGCGTCGATTGAGTTATTCTAGCCACAAAACGGAAGCGACAACTAACTTACAAAGCCCCTGCGAAACACGACGTCAGTTCTGCACTCTCCCCAGGAGAATGAATGCGACTCACAGCTTCCCCGTCATGTCCCACGGAACCAAGACGTCCGGCCCATGCAGCTCCAGTCTGCGCTGCTTGGCCTTCTCCACTTCATATCCCATGCTGCACAATCTCGCGCCGCTGAAAGCGTCTACGAGCCATCAGCAATAGCTTGAGGAACGATATGTATGCCGGAATGATCGAAATAACACACCATAGATAGCTGCGCTATACGTCTCGCCTGCTCGCTTCTCAAAGACCCGTGCATACCGAGTCTCCTTCCGGGTACCCGATACTTGCACGAAGTCCAGTACTGTAGGATCGGAGGAGGACGGCTCGATGTGCAGAGTATAGCATGCCGTGTCTCGGAGTGACATGCTAGGTGGTGGTGGAGAATTGAAGAGATGGATAATGGCGGACTCGAGCTGAAACAAGGGAAAGGAACCACACAGCCTCCACCTTGCAACGCCACAGGCTACGATACACTTGATTCCGAAACACGTCATCGATCTATGCATGTATTGGTCTGCCAAGTCTTTCCCGCAGCAGACATACTCGATTTGCATGGCAAGAGGAACGATACAACAATGCGATTGTGGGACGACAAGAATAATAGAAACCTCCTCAACGCTCCACCTGTTCGGCTGTTGTCATTTGCCACTCCAGTAATCTCTGCTTCCAATCCACTTTCTGTGCGAGGCCATGGGACCAAGCAATGACTCGCTCGCTGGTCATGACGCTGATATTCAATGAGCTCGCTTCCCAGGTAACATATACCCCGACATTTACGCTGAACCCGAGAAATTTCGCAACTCCACCCCCTCGAGCGTAGTAGCACGAGAAAGCGCCACGTACGCTTGACCTGGAGGATGAGTTGTCAGTTCGAGGGGACAATGAGGGGTGAGGACGAAGAACGGACCGTCTTCGAAAGTGCAGCGCAGGTCGATCTTCACACGATCCAGAGTCTGCCCCTGGCTCTTGTGTATCGTCAAGGCCCTACATCGCATCCTGGCGTCAGCTGTGGACATCAGCTAGAGGGCATCACCATACCAGGCGAGTAAGAGTGGAACCTGTCGTCTTACTGCCTCTACTCCGTCATTCGCGTTCTCGATAACTGTGGTCAAATCCGGGATGATGAACCTCCGGACGTGATGAATACCCGCGTGAGGAACAGGAGTAAACTCGATAACGGGCCAAAGCTCCGTTTGAGACGAAGCCCACATGGCGGAGAGCATTGTGATCTGGACGCCAGCGGCCAGAGCGTCAGGAATGTTCGAGAAGCCAACAACTTTTCCTTTGCAGGTGTCAGCGCTAGCATACTCAATGAAGTAAGGACATCACACCTTGAGACCCATTGACCAGATCATCTTGCTGACGGGATTGTTCAGCTCTCATCAGAATTTATCAAACAGTACCTACGCCGAGATTCTGCGCACCGTTTTCATCACCTTGTTAACTACTGGTTGGAAGAGGCAGTCACTCACATGACACAAGAGGACCATGGCTCCAATCTTGAGACTGATCTCGGCGGGCCACGTCACCCGCGCATTCAACAGCTTGGTGGCTTGCTTGGGAGTCAAGCGGTACCCTCGCGAATCCTCGCCCGCATGATCCGAGGCTATATAGAATCTAGGCGCTCCGGGCAATTTTGCCAGTTCGCTCATGTTGATGGCGTCGACTTCGCGGCGAGTAGGATATCTGACAACTCAGCAACCAGCACCTACATCATGTGTAGGTTACTCACAGACCCACGGGATTGATCCCATCGGCGTACACCAGTGGTCGATCCAATGTCTGCAAGAGTTGCTCGTCTTCCTCCATCAGTCTCCCTTTCCTCATTCGTTCCAGAAGCATCACGAAGCGATCATCTCGCTGACGATAGACGACGTCCAGGGTGACGATGTTTTTGCAGTGAATGACTCGGTTCCAGGATTTGGCCTCGAACGCGAATTTCGTCGGGATGGTTTCATCCCGGTCGTCAACGGGTGGAAGCTGAAAGAAATCGCCGGAGGCGATGATCTAATGAGCATTAGCTGCGTGAGGGGGATGTGGACGAGCGGTACCAACCTGGATGCCTCCAAATGGCCTGTTGTTTCCCCTCACAGCTCTTCCGATCTGTTCCAATTTCTCGAAGAGCGCCCCGCTAATCATCGAGACTGTTGGTCGGAAGGATTCAGTGTAAAGTATAGTCAAGACATGTTCAAGACGTACTTTCATCAATGACCAGAACCTTGACGGCCAGCCATGCGTCACGATATTGAGGACATCTCTGAATCATGTTGATCAACTTTTCGACGTCTCCTTTGCCGTGTCCGATCCCGCTCCAAGAGTGCAAAGTCCTGCCGCCGATGTTGCTGTATTGGATGGTTACTCCTGTTCTGATCACTGGGCGAGATACTCACAGGGCAGCAATGCCAGTGCTAGCGGTCACAGCTAGCTCTCCCTGTAATAATTTCTGGCGAAGAGCTACTGTGATAGCTCGTAGGAGAAAGGATTTCCCGGTCCCGGCGGAACCGGTAAAGAAGAGGCTTTCTCCCTTGAGGACCTTGTCGAGCGCCGCTTGCTGTTGTACCGAGAGCGGTGGGTCTCCTGGATCCGGCGCTTCTTCGGTGTCTGCTATTTGAGGGAGGGATGTGTTCGGTGATCTGTTAAGCTCAGCCGCGGCTTGAGCTGCCCTTTCCTCGTTGAATTCGGCTCGAATACGTATCTGAGTCTCGGTCGGAGTCCTCTCTCGAATTGCGCAGGGGCTGTCATGAGGAGCACTGGCGTCAAGATAAGGCTTCGAGGTAATTGGAGAGGAGGCATCACCCTGAGCGCTGCTCAAAGCGGTGGTAGTGCTGTGCGGGGAGGAGGAGGAGGAGGAGGAGGAAGCGACTCGGTTCTGCCGAGTAGCGTAGGGATGATGACGTTTGGGCTGAGAGGATGACTGTTCCTTCATTTTGGGCTATGCGAGGTATGAGGCCAATCAGCCGGTGGACTATGCGAGCTATCGACCACGCACCGTATGCGTTTGAGAGTATTCGCCACCCAAACGATTCTCTACTCGATGGAGAGCCTTGTCTTGTACTTGGGTTTTCGAAGTGGAAGTGGTAGCCCGAGGAAGGGAGCAGCGACGTTCGTTGTGACTATATGTATAGTCGCAAAAAAGGAAGGAATGAATCAGGAATGGGAAGAGGGATAACGAGAAAAGAAATCAAGAACGTGAGGACTCGGGTGGCAAATTCCTTCTGCAGTAGGGGAGTCGGCCGTGCAGCCAGTCCCTTGTCCATCCATCTCTTGCCTGGCGAGAAAGATCTTGCTCGACCATCCGCACACGGTCCCATGCATCCAGGTTCTTCATAGCACCCTCCCTCGAGCTGCACCTTTGCTGAATTCTTTGCACTGAAACCCGAGTACTCTCATTTTTGAAACGCGCAGTGGCGGTCATGTCCGCCTTTGAGGGTCACGCCTCGCGCCCGGTCTCGAACCATGTTCAGGCCTTTTGTTGTTCGGGACTCGACTTCTCATTCTCCCGATCTCATCATTCCAGTAGAGTCAACACGGCCACAGGTGGAACAGGCATCAGCCTACCATCCCCTTCTCCCCTCTCGCGCGGATCGATAACCCCCCTCCCCGCGCAAAACACCTCGCACGACCCTCCCGGCTCTAATGGCTGATCTGTCCCAGCATACCAACTACACCGCACGGTACTCGGGTCTCCTCGACAATTTTTGGCTCACCTTAGCCATCGCCGGGGTCTGTCTAGTCGGCTATGAGCTGGAGATCCATGTTCCACGGAGACGAGGGCGAGAGGGCAGGTTCAGGAGGGTCCCCGTCAGAATGGGATTGGCGGTGATGGATCGCTGGAAGAACAGGACGAAAGAGGGCGGAAAGGGGAAGCCGTTGAGGAGGGATGAGGGAGAGCTCAGCGAGGAGAAGAATGGGGAAGTACAGGATGAGAAGCTGCTCGAAGCAAGGAGGAGATTGGGGAGCAGGGAGAATTGGGAGTTTGGATAGTGGGTCCCTTCCTTTCATCCCCTTTGTCTCGACGTGAGACTGAACCTGGGACGTAATGAAGCATCTACCAACCCAAATCTTGGGCCGTGTGAGTTGCTTGACCTGTCCTTCCTGGTTACCGCCGCTGACCATTTCGCCAGAAATCCCTCGCCACCCGTCCCGTATGTATGGATCTGGCTATGGCGTCCTCAGTCCTGATGATGACTCGTCAGACGTTGGCCTCTCGCATGGATATGGTCTTCACTCAAAGTACGAGAAAGGGACATGCCCGAGAATTGTGGTCTAGACCTCACTCTACACTCTCGATTTCTCCGAGGATGCTGTCAGTTGTTTTTCATGTGCCTTCAGTGGGACTACCAACTGAATGCAACTACAGTCTTTTACACCTTACTTCAGACCTTCACCGTCTTGCCGTAAGGCATGTCCTGATTTCCAGCGCTATACGAGACTCACCCGTAACAGTATTCTCATGCCGTTGCATATCATCTACTCTCCATCGACCGTCTCCAAGACCTCGATGCTGCGCGCATCCATCTCGTCGCTCGTCCAATCTCCCCATCCCACTCGCTGGCTGTGGGTGCACGCCGTTCTGATCTGGTGGGTGTCCATCACCTGGTCCGCCACCGTCCTCTGGATCACTTGGGGAGGATTGGCCTATCGGAGACGAGAAATCAAAAAGTTGGCGGAAAATGTCAGGGCGGAACGTCAGACGAAGCTCCTCCAAGCCGGCGGAGAGGAGGGTCTCAGAGGGGACGAGGTTGAAGGGTGGAGAACGGAAGAAGGATGCGAAGGGATCAAGAGGTTCAAGACTCTGATGGTCACCAATGTGCCTCCAGATAGTGAGTAGAGATCTAGCTCCTAATATGGGGAACGAACACTGCTCATTATGCCTCAAGTGAGAGACGAACAGACTCTAAAAGACTACTTCGATTACTACATCCGTCGGCATCGACTCCGTAATCTTTCCGCTACGACCACCTATCCAAATACTCCAGGGGAAAAGACGCCTCGGCCATCGGGCGTTTCTTCTCGACTCGAGCCAGCTCTACCACCACAACCGTTCTCTCGACATGCGAAACTGTACCGTAAGAATGGGTTGTCTAGGGAGAAAAAAGATGGGATTGGCGCACCGGCCGAGTTTGGTGGCAAGGGATTAGCAAGCGACGCTGGTAGCGTAGCAGAGGAGTCGAGACTCGACAGCGAAGTCGACGAGGTGGTCTTAGTCCGAAAGCTGGGTGCCCTAGACAGTCTGCGTTCGAGGAGGCATGATGTGTTGAAGAAGCTCGAAATTGTGAGTACAGCTGCCCTGCCGGGTGAGATCCAAGACTGACCTCCTTCAGGCTCATGTCAACCTCGCCAAACGGGTGCTGAAAGCCGTCGCCCGACACATCTCGCATGCTCACTTGCTTCCTTCGAAAGAAAAACAAACAGATCAGGCCATTGACACTGAAAAAGGAGGATTGAGCGTTCTTAACGCTTCGAGGGAGGAACATGTCTCGCCCGAAGTGACCAAGGCAGAGCGCATGGAGATCCTGACGAAGAAGTTGGGTCCGTTTGTGGACGATACATCGACCGAGCGAGGTGAGGGGGACAACGAGGATGGCGAGACTGTGTGGGATGTGAGTGTCTTTTCTGCTTGGGCGAGTATGATGTTGATGAACCGGACAGGTCCTCCATTCGCTTCCTCGCGAGCTGATAGACCCTTATCAATCCCTCACTCATGTCTCATCCTTGTTTCGCAAGTCAAATGCTCCCTTGATCGATTACCTCACGACCAAACTATGCTATCTCACTTCTCTTCTCAACGAAGCTCGGTCCAAACCGCTCGCTTCTTACCCGGCTGCCTCAACCGCATTTGTCACCTTCAAAGACGCCAAAACTGCCAGATTGGCATTAAAGATCCTCGACTCGCACCCGAGACGGAGTCTGGCATGCCACACCGCCCCCGCGCCGGAGTGGACCGATCTCCTGTGGCCTCGATTGGGGAAGAGCGTCTACCGAAGTGAATTTGTGCGGGGATGGGTTGTCTCTCTGGGAGTCTGGGCGTTCACACTGGTTTGGGTGGGTGTTGTCATGTGGTTGCTGTACCCAATGCTGACGAAGAGTGCAGATCTTCCCGGTTTCCTTGTTCTGCGCTATCGCTTCCCTGTCGAATATCGCTGGATTCATAAAACCACTCTCTGCCTTTCTGAACAAGAACCCCAAGGCTTCGTCGGCGATCACCTCGCTGGCTCCTGTCATCCTGGTAGCATTGTTGACGATCTCGATCTGTCCGATACTGCTCTTGATCGCCAACAAGGCCGAGACGGTGGTCACTAGGCTGGGCATTCATAACTCTGTCATGAGCCGATTCTGGAAATTCCGTAAGTGCGTTTCAGATCGTAGGGGTCAGGGGACTGAAAGAATAACAGTGATGGTCAACGGTGTTGTGTTTTTTGCGGTCAGCTGAGATGATCGTACACACGTAACACAGCTGACGCGGATCGTAGCTTGGCCAATCTGCCATTGAGGCGTATTTGACGGCTTTCCAAACGAATGACTTTGATCCGCTGCCCATTATTTCCTCTGCTTTTGTAGGTGAATATAATGGTACCACAGCATCCCACTTACGCGACATACAACTAGCCTACGGCTGCTCCTTACTTTGCCTCTTACGTCCTCCTGCAAACGGCGATCCAGCCGTTTTTCGAGATTTTTCGATTTGGTGTCAGTTGACTCCTCCTTCCCGCTAATGTCGAGATCCAACTGACAATGCTCTGTTAGTTGCCCACGATCGTTTATGTGTTTGGGACCAGAGTGTCCGTCATCCCCAGACAGCGAAGTAGTAGGACCGAGCAGTAGGTGACCAGGCTTGCTTCCTTCGCTTGAAGTCTAACGATCGCGTCAGTCCCACGTTCAGTCATTTCTCTCAGGTCCCTCAGCAATGTATGTCATGATGGTCCATTCTCGGCAGAGGGTACGCTGACTATCTCCTCAGTACTGGCGGGAGCTATCATGCATTTATTCATGCTTTTGAAGTGAGTCCACAGCTGTGTATCTGAATACAACAGTCTGACACCATACAGCCCCTTGGTGATACCTTTCAGTAAGCTATACACGCATATCTGTACCAATCGCACAGCTCACTGTCTGCAGCACTTGTATTTTACGGCGCTTGTTACGGTTAGTTACCGTACTCTCTTCTGCGAAAAAGCTGTCAACTGACCTGTCCCAGTTGTATGGAAACGCCAATTCACGTACGTTTATGGACGACTTTACGAAACGAATGGAAGGAGGAGTAGCGTAAGGATTTTGCGATATAGTTTGGACGCTCTGGCTTGTGAGTCTCTGAGGTTGCTCAAATCAAAAGGTGCTGATGTAGACTGGTCTATTGCAGTGGCACAAGTGAGCTGACTCTTTGCGTTGTTTCCATAAGTCTAGTAGCTGATCTAGACCAAGTTTGTTCTGTTTGCATTCTTTATCCTAGGTCAGTCTTTCACCTCCACCAGAATAAGGACTGACGCGATAACTGAGAACAGAGAAAGTAAAGGGTCACGCTATCGCAACCGGTGTCTTGTTCTTTGTTACGCTGATTGCTAAACTCATGTGAGTAATTCGCTAAGGCTTGGAATGGATTGCTAAGGGTGGTTCTAGTATGACACGAGCATTGAAGACGCGTTTCGACAAGTGAGTTGCTTCCACGGCGCCCTTGAAAATCGTCTGATGTAACTCTTTCAGTCTCGACGTCAAAGAAGCCGATATCCTTTGTCCACCGGCTATCTCAGAAACAGACTTTCCGGCTCCCGGTTCTCAGGAGGTGGACGAACGAGAACCATCGATCTTTAATGACGACGGCAGATCAAGTGCATGGTATGACACCTTTCGCCATAGCATCTCCAGCTGGGCGGAGCACTGGGGATACGGAGACAAAAAGGGCGGAGAAGATGGTCCGAATCATCCAGCACATCGAAAACCCATTCCGTTCGACCACGTCCTGTTTTCCACGCTCGACAGGAAGATTTCGTTTGACCCGGATGATCATGACTCGTCGTCCATACTAAAGACGCCCTCGCCTTCGAAGTTTACCAATTCGAAAAAGAAGCCGGCATCGGATCCGGCAAGAAAGGTCGTCCTTCCTCACGAGGTTTTGCAGCCTTGGGAGGATATCCCTCCATATCAACGATCGAGAGGGTACAATGATCAACCAGCGTATACGGATCACTACGATGACTTTCTGTGGTTGCCGCGCGATCCGTTATCTACGCTGGATCTCGATGATACCGTTGAACTGAGACTATCATTGACGACCTCGACTGGCGGGGATGGAAGAATTGGGGACTGGCCTCCTGGCTCGAGTGGAAATGAGGACGGATCGATGACAGAGGACGGTCGTCGCGACGATGGCTGGCTGGAAGTGGTCAACTCTCGTACGAAAACGATGGCTCACGACAACGAGAACGAAAGTCCGCTGAGCGCGGTCTCGGAGAGAAGGTTGATTATGGACCAATTGGACTCGGCGCGCCGTGTCGACATCGGTTCCGAGGTGGAGCACGATGAGGGAGGAAAACCCCATCTACTCAGGAGAGCGACTCGCGGTCTTTCCAGTCTGTTCAAACGATCGACAAAGAGCAAAGGCGTGATCAGCAAGGATGGCGCGATATCGCTTCGAACGCTCTCGCGAATGAACAGTGCGAGAACCGTAACGCCTACACCACCGCCGATGGGTGTAGGGGAATTGAAAGACTCGCCGTTGGAGGAGCTAGACTTGGTACTTCGACCCCGGAACGATGCGTCCTCCAACATTACATTTACGAAGGCAGAAGACGAGGGACTGCCGAAGTCATCGAGCATGGCCTTATCCTTCGCTGCTTCGGCTTTGACGCCAAGCACGTCATCCTCGTCCGCCCTTCCAGCGTCTCACGCGAGATCCGGGTCGCAGGTCTCGCACCTCGCCAAATCGCCTGATCGACTCCGCCCCGCGTCCGCGGGCGCCGGCGGGATCGGACGATCACGCACTTTTTCGGGCGCGACGGGTCGGTCTTCGTCTGCGATCTCGGCGCAGCAGGCGGCGCTGATTGACGAGGTGGTCAAGGAGGAGCGCATGGCATCGAGGGATGCGCGGGAAGAGCGGCGGAGGGCGGAAGAGAAGGAGGAGGAGGAAGTGAGGAAGGAGGAGGAGAGGAGGAAGGAGGAGGGCAAGAAGGAAGGGTCGGGGAGGAAGAGAGGGTCGAGTCGGGGGAACGAGGAGGATGCGCCGTCGTCAGGACGGCGGATGAGTGGGAAGGAATAGTATGGTACAGGTAGGGTCAGGATTATGGTACAGGTGGGGTCAGGGTTATAATAAAGCAGTCGTTGCGTTGTGCTCGTATGGATTGTTGGACCATTGGAAGGTGTGAAGGGTGGCCCCGCTCTCCCATTTACTCCTTTGGCTCAACTGCAAGGGGCATGAGACAAGGTGTGAGAGAGCACACGTCTACGTGCATGACTATCGATTGGCGGTGTCCCCTTTGATCGCTGGAGTCATTAAAGCTTGAAGGGTAGAGGGTCTACACCAGTAGCATGCGGTCTCACATTGATCTGCTTGCCCCTCACCCGTCCAACCGATGGCTTGAAAAAGGAGGGACAAAAGTAGGGCTTTCGCCGGGATTAAACGAAATAAACTCGCCCAATTAAATTCCCCACGTTGCCCTGAAGCGTCAGCAACCCGTGCGCCTTCTTTTAAACATTTTTTGCCTTGCCTCCTCCTTCTCAGTCTGTTTGCTCTGATCACTGCCTCTCTCCTCATCACTACCCCACTACATCCACCTCAAAAATGCTGTTGTACAACGACGTCATCACTTCCGACGAGATGGTCTCTGACGCGTACGACCTGTAGGTCAAGATGGGGAGCCAGCGAACGTGCAGGCGGCGGGTTGACTTTTGGGAATCTCCAGGAAAGAGGTCGACGATATCATCTACGAAGTCGACTGCACTATGATCCTCGTCAAGGAGGGTGATGTTGATATCGGTGCGTGTTGGGGTACTCGACGGGAATGGCGAGCTGACGGCGGATACAGGAGGAAACCCTTCTGCCGAGGAGATGGCCGAGGAGATGGAGAACGGTGCGACCCAGGTCAACAACGTCGTGCACTCGATGCGACTCCAATCCACCCAGTTCGACAAGAAGGTGCGTCGCCCAGCTAAGCAGGTGGTGATCACGCGTGGCAGCTAACCGAACGCGCGCCAGTCGTACCTCACCTACCTGAAGGGCTACATGAAGGCCGTCAAGGCGCATCTCCAGGAGACGAACCCGTCGCGGGTCGAGGCGTTCGAGAAGAACGCCCAGGGATTCGCCAAGAAGGTCGTCGGATCCTTCAAGGACTTTGAATTCTACGTCGGCGAGAGCATGAACCCCGAGGGAATGGTCGCGCTTCTCGTACGTGGCTGGCATTCTGATGATGAGGGAGCCAGAGCTAATCCCGCTTCGCCCACGCAGAACTACCGAGAAGACGGTATCACACCTTACCTCATCTTCTGGAAGGATGGACTGAAGGAGGTGAGTCTGCAATTGCCAGCATGCGGTCGGGCTCGGCTGACCCGTCTATCTCGTTCAGGTCAAGATCTAAGGGATTCGGGTGTGGCTATGCATTTTGTTTACCTCTTCTTCCTCGAAAGATTTCCCTTGTTGCAGAGAAGGCTGCTTGATGACTTAGCTTCACCGCGTCTCAAGGGAGAGAGATGTCGGGGTGTCGCTTAGCCGTCAAGCCTAGTTTCCAAAACGTTGAACCTCTGGCCCCCTATCAGAGTAGTGACCTGCATTCGGTCTGACTGATCCAGGACATAGGGTGAAAGCTATCCACCTCCACCGGAACACTAACCTTTTTCCGGCGTTGCATATTGGCCCCTTGACTCTCGATCTTGACTATATCTACTCGAGGGTGTCTTATGGTCAACAAAGCTAGGAATGCAAGGCTGGCAGACTGCCCTCCTCACACGACGCAGTACACCCCCTTCCGACTGTCAGAGAAACACTTCAAGAGTCACGCAACCCCCCTTTTCCCCTTTCTCCATGGCCGAAACATCCTCGACCTCGCGCGACCAGCAGACCCCGCAGAGGATCCCGTGTGGACAGCCGGATGGTGGGGGTCCGAGATCGATGCCCACCAGTTCGGCGGGCGGACATGGAGGCTGAAGGGGAAGGAGAGGGCGAGAGGTGAGAGGGGCGAGAATGATCTAGGTGGATTGCGGAGGATCCGTGTGGGTGGTCGCGAAGGATGGGTCGTCGGGCCTGGCAAGTGGTTCCTTTCGGATTTTAGGAATGGTGCTAATCCCCCCCTGGCACATAGGATGTATACTTCTCCCTGGATACCTGGACGCGAGCTCGCAACGGGCTCTCCTGCGCCTTGCTCTGGCAGAGTATACCCTCCCTCC
>JASZXS010000472.1:0-12098 GCA_035521475.1 Tremellales sp. Uapishka_1 | reverse complement strand
GGCGAGGAGGGGATTGTCGGCGGCGGGATCTGGTGCAGGGATGGATGGGGGATGAGCGCAGCAAAGAGGAGCGAGAGGGTCGAGTCGTCGGATGCGTCGGCAAAGAACGAGAGGTGGTTCAGCGCCGGAAGCGAGTTGAGCAGCGACGTCAGGAGCGACGACTCCGCCCAGCATGTCCGGGGCTTGCGCTGTCCGAGTCCTTGCTTCGTAGACGCAACAACGGAGGAAGAGGACGGCTCGTCCGGATCGAACATCGTCAAGTCGATAATGATACTCCTATCGACGTCTCGTCAGCAGCGTGCCCAGCATAGGCCCCCATCGAGCATCACTCACTTGACGTATCTCGCCCAGCCGTCCCGATTCCTGATCAACTCCTCGGCCTCGGCAACCCCCGGTATCCGCACGCAGCGGTGGGTGATGACCCGCACCTCCTTGCGCACCTTGCGGCAAGTGCTCCCGAAGCTCACAAGGGAAGTCAGGTCGTCCTGCCGCTCCTGGTGCATGTCGACAGTGGAGAAGATGCCCCATGCTGAGGAAAGCAAGGGATGAGTACACTCAATAAGAGAACGGAAAGGACGGCTCACTGAGACGGTCTTGTTGCGTGAGCTCGAGGGGGTTATATATGTAGGTCGCGATGAGCCGTATGATCTCGCGTGGAAGGTCGAGGAAGGTGAGGGGCCTTGGGGCCGGTGTCGACTTCATTCTATGGATAGATTGGATATCGTTTGTCGAGTGGAGTGGTGGATGAGGAAGTGTTCCGGCGTTGATGAGCTAAAGTAGCCGGAACGCGGTCCAGGAACATTGCTGCTTCCCGCTATTAATAGGCAATGACAGTACCCCGCCAGCTAAATAGTCTTGTTGGTTTCTCTCTTCAGGAGCGAGACTCGTAGACAGCATGCCAGGTAGATAGTGATCAGAAGGCTAGATGCAAGAGAGTATCAAATCTGGAGAAGTCAGGCGAGGACCTAAAGTTGGGATCTGTCAGTCCGCAGTCTGATTGAACCGTTGCGTCGTCAGGTAACGAAGTATTAGTCTTTGAAAATACTTTCAATGGCGAGGGTTAATGCTCGGTGGTAAGTCTGAGAGTCCAACATCCGCTAGCTTCATTGTTTGAGTTCATTCGGAGTACTGGACCGAACCGAAGTCCATCCTCAGACGACCATGAATCTGGTTTTAGTCGATCGGGAAGAATGGCAGCATAGCATCGCAAGCCTAAGCTCCCGAATCATGTCGACCAGTGCCAGTGTCATGAAACGATCCATCTCGGTACAAACTCGACATTCCACAGAAGTCCCTTCTTTCGGTTCTTATGCGGCGTGCTTGGCTTTCTTGAGCTGGAGTTTTCGGTTGTAGAACTGCGATGAGCACAATAGTCAGCACTATGTCCTGGCATCCGTATCGCCACAGCAACGCACCTCCAACTCTTTGCCCTCGAGAATGTAACCATCGGCTCGTCCACTCTGTCCCGGTCGCGAAGTAAGGACGGCGAGGATTCGACCGGCCTTGAACTGAGCCTCGAGGAGGGGGTCGATCTTGGCGTCAACCTTTCGCTCGGCGAGAACTCGCTGGACGTGGTTGGACTGCTTCTTGTCGGCGTCTTCCTCGGCGAGGGGTTTGGCGCCACGGAAAATGGGTTGGGCGTACTGCGGAAAGGAGCCATCAGTCGCGTACTCTGGGTTGATGACCTTCATGCAAACTCACGTGGGCCTCGTACCATTGTCGGAAGGGGGTGGCATCAATGTCGACGACACACGACTTGACGAGGGTCTGGGTTCGGAGCAACTCGTTGTTGGAGGCGTTGTATCGCTGCGCAAGCACGTCAGGACTGCGTCCTCGTCTGTCCGCACAAAGTACGTACGACAGTGATCAATCGGGTCTTTCGGGTAACGTGCTCGGATCCCCAGGCAAAGTTTCCAGTGTCCAGTCGGATGGCTCGGTACTTGGTGTTTCCACCTCGGGTTCGGACCTCGTGGATTCGCTTCGTCGTGTCCAACTTGGTCATGGCGGGTTGTCGACCGAGCTCGAACTTCCTCTTCTTTCGGCTGGGAGTGAATTGTCAACGCAGTTCACTCGCAGTAATTCCATCGACTCACTAGTGAGCTCGTCGTGCCCCGGAGGCAGCGCGCTTGTGGCGCGAATCTCTGGTGATACCCATCTGGAACAGACCAGGTCAGTATAGGTTGATGGTAGTCGACCCCAACTCTCGAACAGCGATTGCTCTCCCCTCCGCTCCCATCCTGCTTATCATCTCGCCCCAGTACCCCGTCGCTTCACTCATCCGCTCGTCTTGTCCCATCCCTCGCTTCCCACGTTTGCTGTTCGAGAGTCGGAAGAGAGAACACTCACTTTTGCTGATGGTGGGAACAAGACAGAACGACAGCGAAATCTGGCAGCAGGGCCGGAGCGGGGCTGGCGGTCGCAAAAGGGGGGGAAGGAATACCATCGGCGTTTCTGCTCAAAGAGTGGCATGGCTTATCTCCGACATCGACGATACTGCCTGCGTCCTGTCTCTTCAACGTGTCGCCTCGCGTACGATCGGTTGCATGATATGGAGCTTTGCTTTACCTCAACACCATCCCAATGTGCACATTCACGCCGCTATGCATCAAACACATCGCCCCATCGACCGATCTCTGCAGCGGCACCCTTCATCTCGCTCTCATCCCACCAGCCGCGCACAAACCCAAAGCCCTCGACATACATCGCCGCGACCTCCCCAAACACCTTCTTCAGCTTCCCCACGTATTCTCTGATCCTTTTTGTCAACTCCTCGATCGCTCGCTTGTCTCCGTTGCGCTGCAGCAGCGGCAAGAGATCGTTGCATACCTCGCCCAGAGTCCTTACGTACGCGCGCGTGACTTTCCAGTCGAGTTCGCCATCGCCGTCTTT
The DNA here is from genome assembly GCA_035521475.1 of Tremellales sp. Uapishka_1. Classification (NCBI taxonomy): domain Eukaryota; kingdom Fungi; phylum Basidiomycota; class Tremellomycetes; order Tremellales; species Tremellales sp. Uapishka_1. The sequence goes on along the minus strand of JASZXS010000472.1, from coordinate 9,209 downwards.
GAGCTGGAAGGTGGAGCCGTCCCGAAGTTTCGGGAGGCGATTGGTGGATGTATAGGTTCCGCGTAGGACCTCTCGTTCGGTCACGAGGACTTCGAGGACGATAGCGAAGGGGCTGAGCAGGGCTGCTGGATGGAGGATGGCGGACTGGGGGAGAGAGCGGACGGCGGAGACGCGCTCGGCGGGAGTGAGGGCGTGCAGCGTGGTGAGGTACCGAGCAATGTCTTTGTTCCCCTCGCGGCCCAGCCTGATCCCGATTTCGGGAGCGGTACTGGGTAAGGATTGGCGGGTGATCGGAGGCGGTTGCGGAGAACGCGGCACGGGGCGTAACGTGTCCACATTGGACTGATCTGATCGTGTCCGGGAATGACCATTCGCTTTCTCTCTCTGTACTCGGGCGACCCCAATCCCGGTCCCCTCACGAGTACTCGACGACCGGCGCACCATGGCCGGCCGCTGGCTGTCTAGTGACCGGGGGAGCGGTCGACCCCTGCCCATCAGCTCTTGATGACTGACTCGTGCTCCAGGTGGTGGGAGAGTGGGGATGATGGACGGGTCGAGAAAGATGCCCGTGGAGATGGGCAGCGAGGCGGCCTTCTGGAGGGCGAGGTAAGAGGACGGAGGGTGGAAGAGTGTGTGCCCCTCGGGGGAGCGCCATTCTCGGTCTTTTGGCGGAGGGATCGGTGCCATCCTGCGTTTCTGCGGTGCTTGACGAGCGATATCCGATGTAGTGGCTGGGGTGACTGCTCCCGAACAGTCGATATTATGCAGACCTACATCTTCACCAATGGTCCTTTGTTCCGGTCAGTCCCTTCATGTGACCCTTTGTCCCTTTCGACGGTTTCGTCGTCGTCTATGACGCTATGATCTTCGACCATCCTCGTCCCGTGCCAGACATGCATGCATTATTCACTCACTGCCAGTTGCAACGGTGGCAAACAGCCACGGGCCACCGTGCCTTTCTTATCTCTGAATTGAAACTCGAGGTCAGCTCGCTATTTTCCCTCCACTTTCCGTTTCCTGCTCCCATTTCCTTCAGCCTTGCTGCCGAGCTCAAGTCTCAATCGATTTCCCCGTCATGGCGCCCATTCAGCAGTACCAAATCGACTTCATCGAGCGTTGTATCTCGTACAACGCGCTCCTCTTCGGCACCTTCACCCTCAAGTCCGGGCGGTAAGTGAAATCGCACCTCCAATCACTCCTCGACTCTCCCATACTGATTCGTCCGGCTCGCCAGCCAATCGCCGTACTTTTTCAACGCCGGCCAGATCTACACCGGCTCGCTCCTCGCCTCCACGTCAGACGCATACGCCGGTGTCCTCTCCGCCAAGGACTCCCGAATACCGCCCTTCGACGTGCTCTTCGGACCGGCCTACAAAGGTATCCCGCTCGCGGCCGTCACCGCCGTCGCGCTCAGCCGGGACCACGAGACGGACGTCGGGTTCTGCTACAACCGCAAAGAGAAGAAGGACGTGCGTGCGCTCTTTGCTCTCACACGGTCGGGCAACTGATGGCGATCCTATCCAGCACGGCGAGGGCGGGAGTCTCGTCGGTGCGCCGCTCGAGGGCAGGATAGTCATCATTGACGACGTGCTCACCAGCGGGGTACGTCCCTCTCCTTCCTTTGCACGTACTGATGCGCTCGCCCGCAGACCGCCATCCGCGAAGCGATCCAGATCCTCTCGCTTTACCCGAAGGCCAAGCTCGTCGGGATTATCCAGCTCGTTGACCGACAGGAAGTCGGTAAGGGATCGTCGGGCAAGTCGACCGTGCAGGAGATCGAGGAGGAGTACGGCGTCCCTGTCGTTCCGATCATTGCGATGGCGGACATCATGGCGTACTGCGAAAAGAAGGGCGGGATGGAGAAGGAGCTCGAGGGGCTGAGAGAGTACAGGGACAAGTACGGCGTCAAGGCGTGAGGGAGCAGAATGACGATCGAGTCTTGTGGATCTTGTCGACATAGAATAGAGGATGCAGTCGCCGCACGGATACAGAGGCAGATAATTGAACGCATACCGCCATCGTTGTCGCTGACTCTGGCATATAGATGGTGATTTGGCTGAAAATCTGCTCCCAATGCCATCACCGCCCTTTCAGAAGGTGCAATTACCACTACTCCACCCGATGTTGCGCACCAATGCTACAACTCCAACGACCGTCCTCCATCCCGTCCGAGCCGACTTCCGCAGCGCTACCCTTACGCATGGCCACCCATCATCCTCCCCCAGTTCCCCAGTTCGGGACCGAGCACGCCTCCCCCTTCACCCTTAAAGTAACCCACGATCTCGTGCGGCGAGAGCGTACATCTCACTTTTGCGAACCGCGGCGTCGCATTCGCATGCGAGGTCGTAGTCAACAGCGCCATCCGCAACAACAGCTCGAACGCCTGTCACACTCATCAGTCCCGCGCACAAGCCATTCCACCGCGCGAACGTACAGATCGCAAGACCCCGATAGGCCATCTCGTCCGCCCACTGCCGACCAGCTTGGTCCGCGAGAACCGGAGGTACTCTTCCTCAACCTGGGCGAAGTTGAACTCTTCCCGCCCAGCATAATAGAGGTGTTTCGCGATGATCAGGATGCCAAGCGCGGGGTGCGGAAGACCTAACGTAGTTGAATTTCAGAAACTGCTTCTCGTCAAAGGGAATCCGCGGGGGAAAAGTCGCACCTTTGAGCTTCGACGACTGGATGCCCCACCCGGCGCCCTCCACTTGGTCCAAGATAGAGTCTAGCACCTTCGGGATACTCAGGAAATCGAGTTGGTTCGCAAGGATCTCCATGATGGGCACAATCTGTGCTCGTTGAATCAATTCGGATCACTTCCCTCTGTCTCTTTCACTCACAAATGGTCGATAGACGCTCCTGACATCGGTCGACAGTCCCGCGAGACGATCAAATGCCCGGACGATTCTCTCGTGGTCGAGAAGCATCTGCGCAAAAGCTGTCAGGATAAAAATTCACGCACACAGCTACCTTAGACTTCACGTACGTCGACCGCAAATACCCAGTCGCCTTTCCATTTCTGGACCGCCCTGTCCTCTTTGCTTCCCTCTGCGTCTTGCTCCCACGGCACCAAGGCGCGTTGCAGCACCCACTTCCAGCCAAGAGAATCAGGTGACAAGGGGGAGATGACTCGCCAGACCCTGTGCGAGAAGCGCGATTTGACTCTTTTTTCCAGCAATAGCAAGGTGTCCTGTGAGCCCGTCAGCAGGAGTCGCGCCAGAACGGAATAAGCAAAGATGTACGGTTCGAGAGGTTACACCAATGACGGCGATGCCGCGCCCGGTAGAGCTAACAGGGCCTGTCTTGACACTCTGCACAACGTCGACTGATGACCCTCATCAGATACGGATCCCTCTTGGTTTTAGGGAGGATGAGCTTACGAAGACAGTACAGCAGTGCCTGACGAGCGTGTTCCGTGAAAAGATCAAACTCTTCGATGATGATAATGACGGCACGGGCGCTTGGTGTCGTGAGCAACGCAAGCAGATGAGAGGGCAGTGTTGTCGGTGCGTATTCCTGTTGCGATTGAGCACGATCACATTGTGAGATCGAGATACGCCAAACCCACCTCGTCCTCTGCGCCTTCGTCCTCCTCCTCCTCGAGCTCGGTCTTCTTTCCCTCTGCTTCGGCAATCTGGCGGCCCATCTCCCGGATCGCTAATCGGTCGGTCGTCTGTACGAGACCAGAGAGCCGTACGATGATGGGCGACGTTTTGGAAGTGGATGGTAAAAGGTCGAGAGCGCGCGCTACGGTCTGGGTGCGCCAGTCGATCAGTCAAGTCTAATGGTTGTCTCGTTTCACCTACTCTGGTCTTGCCCACGCCCCGCGAACCGACCACTAGGGCGCTGTTGCCTTCGCCTCGCTCGACAGTCCCGCGCAACAGATTCACTAGTCCCTGGAGACCTTCATTCTTCTCTTCTTCGATGAAGGGTGGAGGATGGACGGCGATATCGCGAGACGTCAAGGTGGAGAGAATGTTGAGGATGTGTATACGGGCGGCGGGAGGAAGGGAGGTGACGGGAGTTGGTCTGGGTGTTGATTGAGGTTCTTCCCGCTGTATCTCGGCAGGAGGAAGAGGCTGAGGGTTGAAAGGATTCTCCTCGTCGGCATATTGGCCGTACTCGTCGACATCTATGTCATCCGTCGGCCGTACGCCTACGATCCTCCCACTTCGAGTCAGCTTTGGCGCAGAGGCGTCGCCCTCAAAGTTGAAATTCCGAGCTTCGCGTTGTCGTTTCAGCGCTTCGTTCGCGAGAAATGTCTCGCGGGAGATATCGAGGGAAGGAAGTGGGTGAGAATCGTCATGTAAAGGTAGAGAGAGACGGGGGCGTTTATTGGAGGAGGGCCGTTTGGAGAGGGAGGAACCGAGAGTAGGGGTTTGTTTCTCTTTTGGCGTTCTATTCGAGGTTCGAGAAGGTGTCGTACTGAGAGTCCTCTTGGCAGGGGACATCGTGGTCGGTGTTGTTGTCGACCGCAAGGCGGTTGCCGGAGTCGTCTTTGCCGTCGAAGAGCTGAAAGCTGGCTTTGTAGCTGACGCACGAGCTCGAGCTGTCGGAAGTCCTTTGGGCGGCACGGAGCGCCCGGCGCCAGGTGGAGTGTTGCTGCCGAGGCCGTCATCGTTTGACACAGACTTTCGAGAGCTCCTCGTGAGCAATGGCGTGGCAATATCCGGGTCCCTCCTCTTCTTGATGATTTCCACCACCGGTATCGGACCTTTCCGAGCTGTCAATGCTTGTTTGGGCGGGTTGACTGTTACTTTGACGGGCGTTCTGGGTTGCTGCTCTGCCTCGATGACGTCCAGTGGGTCTGGCGAGCGTGAGATAGGCCGGGTCATTGCTGGATCTCAATGCTATCTACATGAACACATGAATCTGTCGACCGAGAGTTGGTAGACGCGTCTCGGCAGGCACAGTTTCCCAAAGGGGTAATCCTCCCAACGACAGTCCGGTCTTACAGCCCCTTATCATCGTTCCATCTTCGTCTATCCCACCCTCACTTCTGCATTCACCCTCTACAATCACCACAATGGACATCGACAAGCCTCTCGACGATCTCACCACCTCCAAGCGCAAGTCGGAGCCCAGAAAGGCGCCGCGCACTTCGGGAGGCGGAGGAGGAGGAGGAGCGGGACCGAGACGAGATGTCCCGTATGCTGTACGCTCTTGCTTCCTGTATAGTCGCAACCTCTTCCTAATGGGAGACGATAGCGCCCGCCACCACGATCGACGGAAGACCAGTGGGTGCACGATGCGTATCAAGGACAAGGAGGGCGGGGCGGGGGCGCCGGGCGAGGTAGAGGTGGATTGCCCCCTACCGCCGTGACCGGAACCGGGGTTGGATTCACTGGCGTCTCGCCGAGGATCATGGTCGTCGGACTACACTACGAAGTGACTCCTGCGGATCTCAAGGTGACTCTCAAGTCATACTGAATTGTTGTTCACCAAGGCTGACACTACCCAGACCATCTTCTCCAAGGCGGGAACCCTGGTGCAAGGGCCCACCATCCGTGTAAGCGTCTAATCCTCGTCCCTCGATCTGGAAACCATGCAATGGCAGGATGGAGGGTGTGTATAGAAGAGAAATGCTCATGCTACCGTTTCCTGTTCTGTGTTTTTCGTGAGTCGCCCTCAATCCGCCAGACATGGTCTAAACTAAACTTAAATGATCGCAGGACGCCCACAGTACGACCGTTCCGGCAGATCAAAGGGCGAGGCGACGATGGAGTTTGCGTCGTACCAGCAGGCCAAAGCGGCCATCAATCAATTTGACGGGGCCATGACCAAGGGTTGGTGTAGTCCGTTTCCGTCATAGGATCCCGAATGACACCAGGGTCCAGGCCAGACCATCAACATCCATCTCCTCCCCCCTCATCGTCCCTCGACTCCTCCGGTCGCTAGTCTCGCTGCGCGAATCAATCCTGCCGCTGCGGGCGGGTCCCTGCTCTCGCGCATTGCCGGTGGAAGCATAAGTGCTCCTGCCGAACGGGCTCCACGAGGTGGAGGCGGTGGAAGAGGTCGAGGAGCGTAAGTTGAATAGGTCGTCGTCCACGACTGTCTCAACTGACGGTCCCTAGGGCTAGAGGTAGGGGTGGTGGCAATGCGCCGGCGCGAGGTGCAAAGAAAGGTCCGGCCACCGAGGGCGATCTGGACAAGGAGCTTGACGGGTTCATGCAGTCTGATAAGGTGGGTGATCCCTCAATGACCTCCGGACATGAGCTGACGGATATATAGGCCGGGGACGTGGAAATGGCGTAAAGCGAATTCACGGATCGTATGAATGTCTCTTCTCCCTCGAGGGCCTAGCCTACTATCAATTCCGGGTGCAGCTTCGGGGATCGACGCAGTCTTTCGGGTGCGACATTTCCGTCCCGCCTTTCCGAGCATCGGCTGGGCGGCCCCTTGTGTCCCCTAAGCGAACAATCCCAGGCAATTGACCGATCATTGAAAAGATGTCGCCATTGAGATCCAGAGACCCGTCATCGGCGTCCTCCGATATGGTCAATCACGCCAGATCTACCTGCGGCAGTGTCATTCGAGCCAATGTGGCGCATTCCGTGTTCCTATCTCTTGGCCGCAGTAGAATTTCCAAAAGTATATAAGGCAGAACGCGATGTGACAAGCAGCCCACTCCTCACGAGCACTCACGTAACAACACAAGAAGCAATGTCCTCTCCGACGCGATCCGAAGACCAGGATCTGTCCGCGGACGAGAAGTATGCCGGGAGCGTTACCGAGTCGGTCTCGCTCCGCCAGCAGTTCACCTATGCCGATTCGCAAAGGCTGAAACGGAAGGCCGACTGGCGCCTGCTCCCCATCCTCATCACAGCGTACTTGATCAAGAACATGGACGGTAACATTGTCTCGGTAATTACTAGGCGACGTCCTCTCTCACGTTGACGCTACATGCTGATGAGCGGACAGTACGTCAAAACAATGAACACGGGCGAGGCAAGCAATATCCTCAAGTCGCTGCACATGACGACGGACCAGTACGCCTTCGCAGCAACATGCTTCACGGTCCCGTTCATCATTTTCGAGATCCCGAGCAATATCCTCATCAAGTGGTCCACCCCGAGAGTGAGTCCGTTGAGGTGGGCTGTGAGAGTTGCAGCTGATGGGTCTGCGTAGTTGCATTTCGTCAGAATCATGATCGTCTGGTCGATCGCATGCACGTGTACTGCCGCGAGCACGAACATTGCTGGCTTCTTTGTTTGTCGAGGTGCGTGAAGTATCTCTACCGCACGCATCGGCGGAAAGACGGACACTGAGCAGAGCCACGATCCGCAGTGTTTCTGGGCGCTGCCGAGGCGGGACTGTACCCGGGGATCTTGTACTAGTGAGCCGCTGCGATCCGAGGAAGGCATAGCCTGGGCAGAGCTGAGTAGTGGCAGTCTGACATGTTGGTACCGTGCGGACGAGATTGCCGCGCGAATGGCCGTGCTCTCTCTGGTGAGGGGTTTCGTCTGCCAACCCCATCGACTTCATGGCATCTGACGACGTCATTATAGCTTGGACAATTCTCGGGTATCATCGACGCCTTGTTGACCTATGGCCTGGGTGAGTAGCCCAAGTCTGCCGTCCCTGTTTCGGCGTCTGGTATCGAGTCCAAGGGCCTGAATTCACCCTATCCTCTGTCTTCTGGCAATCCATCTCCCCTGTCGCCCTTCTTCTCTAGTATCCTTCTTCTGTTCAGCTGTGCTGACCGCCCTCCCCTCTAGCATTCACCCACGGTCGCGTTCACGGCTGGCAATGGGGCTTCATCACGACCGGTCTCCTCGGCTTCCTCGCCGTCGCCTGGATTTTCTTCTTCCTGCCCGATTTCCCCGATTCGCCCCAGTCTCGCAGATCCATCTACACCGAGGAAGAAGGCCGTTTCATGGTCGCCAGACTGCCGCCCAACTCTGCCCGGTCGCTCGATAAGGACTTTGACTGGGCCGGTGTCCGCGAGGTGCTCAGTTCGCCGCTTCTGTGTGAGCTCTCCTTCTTTCTCCAAACCACGCAGTACGCGATGGACCGACTGACCCTGCCCAGACGCGTACTCGCTCCTCGGGATGTGCTACAACAGCGGCGTGACGGGACTCGGGTTCTGGCTCCCGACCATCGTGCAGGGTTTCGGCCTGACCACGAAAGCCAACAGTCAGCTGCTGTCCATCCCCCCGGCGGTGGTCAGTATCGTGTCGTCCCTTGGTCTCGCCTTCTGGCTGGACCACGACCACCGGATCCCGAAACCGGTGTACATCTACGTCGGCGCAGTGGGGATCATCGCCATGTTTGCCGGCATGATATTTTGCGAGTCCAAGGGCGGCCTCTATGCGCTCCTCCTCGTGGGTCCTCTTTTGATCCCTGATCTCGAGACTTCCAGCCAACACTTGACCAGGTCGCGTACGCTTTCTCCGGCATGGGCTTCGTCGCGGTCTTGCCGCTCCGTACCCAGAGTCTAAAGGGGTCGTCTGGCGCCGCCTTCGGATTCGCTTTCCAGAATGCCATGGCGCAGATCCCAGGACTGTGAGGAGCGATTCTACGAGATCTAGGCGAGAAAGGCGACTGACAAGTCGCAGGTACACGGCCCAGATCTTCCGGAGCAAGTACGCCCCGCGATACAAGGTGTCGTTCATCGTCTGCATCGTGTTCCTCATCGGGATGATGATCGCGACATCCGTGGTGTGGTATTTCCAGTACGACCTCGAGAAGGAGACGAGGAGGATTGCCAAGCTGAGGAGAGCGGAAGGAAAGCACAACCGTGTGCTGCAGCAGGATATCGAGGGGTAGATCGATAAGGCATAACAAACAAGGACTGTTTGAGAATTCTAGATGCATAGACACCTTCCTGAAGGTAAAGCTGCTCTCTGCACTGTCTTGCTCAACGGCTACGGTTTTAGGATCACGAGGGAGGATAGCTGGAATGGACTCCGCGAAGCAAAGGCTATATGTGAAAGAGTGGAAAATGAATTAAACCAGACTAGTGCTGGTAGACGCAGACACTGAAGTCAATCTCGTGTCGGCGCCATAGATGTGGGTTCGTCTTTCTTTCTCTCATCCTTCATGTTCATCAACTTGATAAAGGATGCCAGCTCACCGTCGCTGAAACGACTGGGAACCGCCACGCCACACCCCAGCTTGCCCACTAAGGCCGCGTTTCACCGGGCAGGATTTGCTCCCGCTGTCCTTTGCTGTTTCAACTTGCCACCCAGGAGAGACCCGTTCGCTAT
>JASZXS010000471.1:0-12124 GCA_035521475.1 Tremellales sp. Uapishka_1 | reverse complement strand
AGCGAAGAGTGCCAAGCAAATCCCGTTTCACGAGGGGACCGTGTTGTCTGATCGTGCGGTGCGGCGGTGGCGGATCGGTCGTGGTCGGTCGTCGAGAAGGATGGGATGTTACTCTGGTCGTCGATGTACCCATGCACTGCGCGTGGTGTAGTCGATGATGCCTCGATGCATGGACGACATAAACCTCCCGCTCCCCTTTCAGCTGCGTCGTACCACCGCTCCCCCGTCATGCACCAGGCGCAAACACAATCCGAGGCTTGGCACGGAACCAAATTCAAATGTGGCACTCGAGGCGGTGCAGATGGCGAATTGGATCTCGATGGGACATATGAAAACGGCCTCAAGGGGACCGACCGGGCGTAGGCATGGATCGGTCGACGAGAAGGCGGAACCACACCATTGGATATAAAGAATTCATACTAAACAACGAGCGATCTACAACACCTCCCACCTCTGGGTACCCATGCTGATCAGCCTCACAAACAGTTGCTCCCTCCTGCCCACCCGCGTAAACTCTAGCGTCTCCCCCTCGACACTGGGTGCACCCGCAGCTTCCAACGTCTGCTGTGCCACCGTCTTGACCCGGATCTCGAGCCCGAGGCCCTCGACATCCGCGCCCGATACCCAGCCTAGCGCAAGTCGCGTCATGCCCACGGACGACTTTTTCAGCTCGATAATGTCGTCAATCTGCCAGACGAGATTGTCCTTGCGTCCAGCGGTGGGGACAAACGATACCCGAGGTGCTTGGAGGTGACCGCTCCTGCTCTCCAAGACGATATGACCCGACACCCCATCGAGTCTCGCGGGATATTCTGACATGGGTTCAGCTCGTGCCAACCCTTCTGTACTGCTCACTCACCATAAGCAGATCCGTCGTCCTTGGTGAAGCCCTTGAAGAGCATCTTGTCGAGTCGTGTGCCGATCTGACCGAGGCCTGTCAGAATATACTCCTCATCGTCAAGCCACAACACACATTCTTCTCTTTTCCGTCTACCGATACGTCGCCACCGATGGCAGCCATGCGCTTGCTCACGCCCTTGAACGCGCCCATCAACTTTTCCTTGGTCTTGTGCTTTGCTTTCGTCGCGACCTCCTTGACGCCACCCTCCTCCTCTGCCGCGTCGATCGCTGCGTCATCGTCCTCGTTCATATTGGCCGGACTCGAGTCCTTGATGGCCTCTTTGGGTGTCCCCTCGAGTGGGGCATTACTACAACGGGAGTTTGTAAGCCCAACAACAAGATGCAACCTTTCGAAAAACTCGCGGTGGTCTGGGTAGCGGTGCGTTGAGGACTTCGGCCACCCGCAAAACATGCAGCGTGAGCTGTGCATCGGTGGGAACGCCCGACAAGATCGAGCTGCGAGTCAGACGTTAGCGCTCAGATCCTCATGCAACTCCGACGGGACCTACTTTCGAATATCCATCATCTCTTGCCAGTTTGGTACGCGTCGGATAAACTCCTTGCCGGCCCGCATGATCAGCGGCTGAGCCCACATGCCGACGCCAAAGAAGAAGGTGGCCGAGCGGGCAAAGACCCAGGGCGGGACAAAGGTGAAGAGGAACATGACCGGGACAATGAAGGCGCCGGCCATCTTGAAGCGCGCGAATCGGTCGGGGTATGGAGCGGGCGGCGAGAGGGCGCTGTTTGTCGCGAGTGAGCAGAGGTAGAGAACGGATGACGAAGGAAGACGCACTTGGTAAACCTTTCCATCATGTCTGCCAAGTCGCCCAGTCCGCCCTCGGTCGCCTTGATCATTTTGCCGACCATTTCGTCCCGCTTCTTCTTGGCCTCCTTTTGTGCCAGCTTTTTCTTCTTCTTGTCGCTCACCGGCTCATTGATGTTGATCTTTTCGCCATTGACGACCACGTCGGCGGAATCCATCCCTTGCGGTTTCTCGGACTCGTCTTCGCTTTCCGAAGAAGACTCGACGATTTTTTCGCCGACATTCGCATTCCCGGCTTTCTTGCCCTTCTTTTGTCCGTCCTAGAGCGGCCGTCAGCGGAGGATCCCTACAGCAAGGAGAACCACTCGCAAAGAGAAGCCGGGTGGTGAATGCCTGAATAAGGGAAGTCGCTTCGAACGCTTGCTCCTCGGCTTGTTCGGCTTTACTGCGATGGACTGTTTTGCCATCGACATTGCCGAGCAAGCTCTCGTCTCCCTTTTGGTTGGTCGGATCCGTCGCCGAGGGTGGTGTGAACGGCGGAGGTTGGACCTGATCGGTGAGGGTCAACAAGGGCGCCGTTTTATAACCTGATACACTTGCCGGAGGGAAAAAGAACCGTCGGCAGTCTGGAAAGCACACGATGGCGATCGCAAAGCTCAACACCCCGGCGACGGCGTACCCAAAGATCCAGCAGATAAAGTACGAGGCACAAAACGAGCCCGTCCGCCATCTCTCCTCCGGCGACCACGACATGAGCCTCTGAGCCTCTCTCCCACCTCGCACGGCGGACGGCCCGACGGCGGCGATACATCGTTCCAGATTCGACTTGAGAATGTCGGAATGCGACGGCAAGTTTGGGAGGGTCGATACGCGCAGATCCGGTTCGGCGGCAGGCAAGTGGGCGGCTGGGTGAAGCACATGTGTGATTTGCTGGGGGGATGTTCAGTGACGGCGAAAGCAAGTAGGGGCAGAGGACGCACTGAATCAAACCTCCGTAGCATCGCATACAGCCTATCGTCTTCCAGTCCATGGACGATGGTCCCCTCGGGTGCCTCCCCCTTGATCTCTCGTTCTTCCGCTTTTGTCTTTTCGACCTCGCGCGCTACGACGCTCGGTTTCTCGTCCTTGAGCGCTTGCCGCTGCTCTTCCGGATGCGTCGTGGGGTTGGTCGGGAGAGCCGTAGGCGCAGACTCGGAGGTCGGGACGTTGGGGTCCATCGTTGAGGTGGGAGCCTTGTGCGAGTGGTGCGTTTTCGACTCGGCATCCGTCGCAGTGGATGGGACAGAGTCGGGCACCTGGTCGGGCTGGAAGAAGGTCGACTTGTCTACTATTACCTGCCGCGGCGCCACTTGGGCGACGGGCTGAGCCTGAGCAACTACGACCTGTGCGGGGTGTGCAGCGACGACGGGCTGAGAAGCTCCTGCTGGCAGGGCACCGTACCCGATGGGCGCGCCTAGGCCATGGGATGAGAGGTCACCGCTGACTATCCTGGCCTGGGTATTGGCCTGCATGGTGAGTGAGTGAGAAGGATAGCTGTAGGTTGCCTGTGCGATAGATGCTGAATGCGAAAGTGACGTCACATCATCTGGATAGTTTACGTCACGGAAGATCAGCATTCCCTGAGAATGGAGACAATAAAGGCGGGGTCTGGAACGCGTAGGGATGAGCAGCCGTGCCGTAACCGACAGCTTGGGTCGAGGTATATGTGGCGAGTGTTTGAGTAGATACCATACAAGCATGGTTCGGAGTGGTAGAACGGGTGGACCCGTAGGCCCGTAGGCTCTGATACTACGATTCTGGCCTAGTCATACTAGACTGGAGTACTCTGCCTGCTGCGAATGGGACGCTAGCCCATCTGGCTTGTCTGCCGACCCGACAAGAATGTCCGACCAAGATTGATGCAGTGAATCTCATCCAATCCAGCTAATGCTATTGTATCAGAGCCCAGACCGCCCAAGAGCCCAGCATCAATCCGAGCCGAGCCCACGACCTGTGATGCCTCCTTTCTGCCACGCTCAACAAGACCGAATACGTCGGCATCGATTGAGCTGCAAACTTTGGCGTGCCGGTAGTGCGGATATCCAGTGCGGTAGGAGCGAGCGAGATAGAGGTATGCGTCGTCGGGGTAGCGAGGAAGGAAGAGGGGAGTGTGAGAGATGACGATTTCACCTGGAGCGAGGTCGTTGACGTGGTATTTGAAAGAGAAGATGAGGATGAGGACGAGGACGAGGATGAGGACGAGGGGTTGCTGATGTGGGTGGACGACGCCGACGCCGAAGCAGATGCTTCTGCTGTGGTCGACATGGTGCTGGCAGTGGGCGTGAGCATTCCGGTCAAGGTCGTCGCGGCGGTCGGTGTCGCTGTGGCCGAGAGGGTCGCCGCGGACGTCACGACCGTCGTCGATGCAAGCCCATACAGGCGGGCGGCAGCAAGCGACGACGCCGAGGCTGCTGGCTCTCTGCACAGGGGCCAAATCAGCTGACGACTCGCAATCACCGACACCAGGAGGACCTCACGGCTGGCCGTCAAAGACGAGATAATCGATATCCAGGTCTACCGGTACAAGCGTCCTCTGCATCAGTGCAGCCCCTGGCACACGCCACGTCGATGCACCCGTGACTCACATGCGTCCGGGCCCGCGGCCTCGTCAGTGCACACGATATAGTGGTTGCCCTCGCTCAGCCCCGAGACCTCGTACAGCACTTGCTGGAACAACGGGAGCGAGTCGGAAGTGTAGCCCGTGTAATACAGCTTGGCCCCGCCATCTAGAATCACGCTGTACACGCCCTGTATCGTAGCGCAATCTCGATCAGCAGCCTCCTTTTCGTCCCACACCCGCAAAGCCAACGAACATGACTGCATGGCCGGTCAGCCCCCTATCTTGCCACCGACCCCACCTTGCCACCCCACTTACTTTTCGCCCCGTGCCCCGAAGAGCGTCACCTGCGTCCCGGTCCATGCAAAGGCGACCCAAGCTCCTGTCTGTGCCGTCACACTCAGCGTCGAGTTGTAGTACGAGCCGTGGTACGCGTTCGCTGTCCACTCTTGATCAGCTACCCATGCGGCATCGGAGAATAGACCACGCACATATCGAGCTTACATCCCAGCTTGCGTGGTATGCCAGCACGTCCGTGTTCTGGTCATCGATCAACGTCGTCATGTCTGCTCGACTTTTGGATTTAAGATGCGCAAAAGGGTCGCCCTGAGTCTCGACGAGAAGAACGGTGCAAGTGCATTGAGCATGCATAGAGCGACCGGTAGGGCCGGACAAAGGAGGTCTCGGAAGGACGTGTACGGTAGAAAGACGACCAGCAAAGGAGGTCCGGCGACATTCCCCCTCGTTTGGGGAGGCGCAAATCAGGGCGTGGGAACAAGTTCAGTACAGGAGGCTTGGACAATGGAGCAGGACGAGTCATCAGAGCTGCACCGCTCGTAGTGAACTTGTACTTCCCAATCCTATAGCGACCATACTACCGGTGCTCACTCTGCTGTAGGGGAGGCAGTCTGTCAGCCTGCACAGCAAGCTCTACTCGTATGATACGGTCCGCGGAAGAGTCTAAAGCAACGCCAATGATACATTATAACTCATGGACAGCTCACAGAATGGCGCGCGCACCAAGGATACCATCCTCCTATCTCCACTTGTCATCCGAATCCAGCCCCTTCCTCTCCCTTTCCAGCAAGGCCTCAAACTCGCTCTGCTCTGGCGTCCTGACGGCCGCCTGCTTGGGGTACAGTGACCCGGCGTCATTCGGCGTCGATTTCGGTTCAGAAAGCGTCGCGTTCCGTATTTTGTCCCATGTCCCCTCGGTCGCCTTTCGGATCTCGCCCTTGCCCTCCCTCTCTCGCTCGGCCACGCGCTCTCGCTCGTCGGGCGTCGAGAATTTGTCGTCCTCATACAGCTGGGTCGACGTGGCGGAGACGTGCGACGCAGGCGCCGTGTAGGGTTCCTCGCCGTTCATGCGCATCTCCTCGATGGTCCGTTTGGAGTCGATCACGATCTGTTGGAAGACCTTCATCTTCCTGAGATGGTCTCGAGTCAGAACCATCCGCGGATAGCAAGACTTAGACTCACCTCCCGCTGTCCTCCATCTTGCTGTTGACCTCGAGCGCGGCAGCGGCCCCGCCCACCGTAAACCCAAGGAAGGACCCGATCATGCCCATGCCCGACGACGCTGCGATCCGCGTCATCAGCCCAATAGGCGGTCTCCGTCGGCCCATCACCAGGAAGATCGGGACTGATATGCCTGCGCCGAGCTGTCGGCAGTGTCAGTCGAGTGCTGCGCAGAGCGGGGGAAGGGGACAGACCAGCGAGCTGAACGTCATCCATTGATATGATCTCTTGAGGATATCCACATCGGCCTGCGTGATGTCGCCTGATGAGTAGCAGACATCAGCGCGGGTCGACAAAGAGGGACAGGAGGATGACTGACCTTTATCGATGCGCCTCTGAAGAGCATCCTTCGTGACCTGGATCTCGAAGGGCGAAGAAGGCGCGATCCCACCCTTACTGAGGACCTCTTGATCTGATCGTGGTCGCGACATGGTATCTGTAGTGAATGCAGCTATGTAGACAGCGATGACGGCGAAAAGACAACGAGATCGAGCAGGCGACAGCATGGGGAAATGCGGGGAAGGCGAACCGGGGATATGACTGTCGGGATTGCCTGGCCGTGGCATCTGCGAGAGGATCGTTCAACATCACCACCGGGTCAGTCAGGGCTGGGCAGGTCAGCGGCGACCTGTGATGGCCACCGACGGTGGTGGCGACGCTCGTGCTGCCGTATGCAATCACCTACTTGGCGCACCACGACCGCTCCCGCACGATAACATTGACCCTCTGGCCGTGCAACGTCCTTCTGACGGCTGGGTCTTTGTTGACCTTGGAGTTGGATAGCCTGTAGAATGCCGGCTCGGGAGCGAGTAGGTGATCTTGAGCTAACCCTTACGTGCGGAGGATGTACTGATGGGTGTCAGCCCTCCTTCCGTGGATTAAGCAAGTCTCTAAACCGAGATTCAGCTTGCCAAGCTGACCCTGTGTTTCCCGGGTCTTTTACGTATCATATTACTGTCTCGGTTTCCACGAAGACTCAACACCTAACTCCTCTTGCGGTCATTCAACGGCACACGATGGGCGTTCGCCACCTCGGCATCAACCTACCCCCCTCTACCCTCATTATGCGCCGAATTCCGCCTTCCGCTCGTCGATACCCTTTGCCGCTGTAACATTACCTCTACCCTCATTATGCGCCGAATTCCGCCTTCCGCTCGTCGATACCCTTTGCCGCTGTAACATTACGAGTGCATGTGAAGCAGCTGAAACTGCTTACGCCACGTCAAATTGATGACGACCGCAGAAAGGCAGCAAAGAGAGCCACTCTGCAAACTCGAATTTAAGGATACATATATTGACCTTGGACTACAAACCAGCTTTCCTCACGCCCTCATTTGCCTTTGCCTATTTGCCAAGAGCGTGCTTGATCTTGCCCATCAAGCCACCTTCAGAAGTCTCGTCGTGCTTGGCCGCATTGACGTCGTTTCGCACACTGGAGTTGCCGGTGACACCCGAACCAGTGTTGGAGGTGTCGGTTCCGCCAGTGACGCCCGAGACGGGGTTCTGAGGTGGAGTAGTCAATGACTGACCGGGGGGGATACGTAGGAACCTACCTTTTCAAAGTTGCCTTCACGTCCGGTAAGGGCAGAGTTTCCACCAGGTCCCGAAGTGTTGGAGTTGAAGGTCCTGTCGGTGTCTTGGTAGGCACCCGTGCCGGTCTCGCCTCGGTTGGTAAACTCCTTGTCGGAGGTGGTGAACTGCGGGACCAGTCAGCGATGGGTATGGGACGTTAAGAAGCTACGCACAGCAGACCTCACACCTTCCACTGCGCTGGACTTTTGTCCAGTCTGTCCGGGCTGCTCAATGTAGCTTTCGTTGCCGTAGCTGCCATAACAGTCAGCAACATGCTGCGGGCAAAAGAGGTGAGACTCACCCAGGAGCTCCAGAAGAAGATCGGTCGACATCAAATCGGTCGGTGCCGGCGGCACCCTCAGTGGTAGGACCTCGAGAGCCGGTGGTCTCGTAGTTGGACATGTTTTGCTCAAGGTCGCCCACTCGTGTGGTTCGGTCGAAACCAATGTTGCCTTCCTTGCCAAGACCGTCCTTGGGGAGGTGGCCGCAGTCGTTGTCGTGGACGTGGTCAGCGCCATAAGACTGTCCCTGTGAACAGGTGAGTGGGTAATGCGTAGAGGTGATAGGCAACATACAGCAGCGCCAAGACCGGATCGCTCGTGACCGCAAAACTCGTCATGAACGTGGTCGGCGCCGTGAGTCTTTTGTCCCTGTGTTGCGACATCAATACCGGGTCATCAACGTCGAAAGATACAACGCACGCCGGGGACACCCGTGGTCTGGCCCTCGTGGTGCTTGTGGTGATGGTGGTGGTGGTGACCCTCGCCACCGACAACGCCTACGTTGCCCTCTCGTCCGATCTCTCCATACTGGCCCGTCGTGGGCTGGTTTGCACCCGTTCCCACACCCGTACCCGTTCCGGCGCCGGTGTTGGACTGTGTGTTGTCTCCGTAGGGAGTCTCGAAGGGTTCTCGACCGGTGGTGGTGGGTCCTCCACTGCGGGAGCGTTAGTGGGGGTCCATTGCGGCGCGAAAGTGCTCACGAGTTGTATGTGTTGGGTGCGTCCATTGTAATGATTGATGTGGTTGGGTTATGATGAGATTATCCTTGGAACATACTTGACTTGCAGTTCTTATATTCCTATTCCTACCCCAGCTCCCGTCACCTGACGCGCGTCATAGGACCCAGTGATGCAGCTGACGTCAAGAGCACCGAAGGGGTGAACTTTACCCCACATGGGCGAAGGGGTATGATCGCCAGGCACTTCCAGTACGTCATCGCCACGTTCTTCTCTATCTGCGTTCACAAATCGGTCGAGGTCTTTACTGGAGTTCGTACCGAGCACTACGGACATCCACCCATCCATGAAGGAATGTGCACCCCTGTATACACCCATCCATCCATGTATATTCACCACGGACATCGCCCGTATAGCCATGTGTATGTACCCATGTCTGCATCCACCCGTCCTTTCACGGATATGCACTCATGTCGATACCCGTGTATGCACCCCAATGCACCAAGTCGCCGTGGAGGAAATCTGCTTCAGTCCCTCTGTGCCGGATCCTCTCGCCCAAAGTGTTGAGAGGTTTCCAAATCTGCCACATGACGTCACTGTTGCTCATTCCTTTTGGCGCGTGTACGCCACGTGATCAATCGGTGGCTATATTCTGCTTCCGACGCGCGGCATTTTGCATCCGCTTTCTCTTATAGGCATCCACACATTCTATCCAGCTCTCATTTCACGACGTCACTGAAGGGGCACCACTCAGCTGCGACTAGCTGTCGCTCGCGCAGTCGACGGAAACTAAACGATCATGCTCAATACGATCCAGTCCGGGGAGACTCCTGTGAAATTTCGTCGACAGCCCGTGTTTAAGCGACTTTGACCGAGAAAGGAACGCATTCCGTAGGGAACGTTCCTGAGATTGTCAAAGCGGAGCGAAATACTCTTTGCACAACTGGCTGGCTCAGTACCCGTGTTGTGCGTTGAATCAACCAGGAACGACGTTCGGGGAACCTGGTAGCATCCCTGGGCGATGAAGGCATGGATCTAGCGAATGAACTGCTAAAATACGATCCTTCCACCCGAAATTTTGCCAAGAGAGGAATCACGGTGCTTGACGTCCAAGGAGCCTGTTTCCTATAGTTATCCCGAGACGAGGACCCCTTTGAAGAAAGTAAGCTTTGGGGAAAGCCTGGGACAACGCGGCAGAATATCACTCGCGTGTCGCGACAGCAGAGTGGCACCATCGTTAAGCCGGAGGCCTTCCACCGTGACGTACCGTCTCCCCGTGCCTCTGGTCATACATCTGCAGCAGGAACATGTACTAGATCAGCTAGGCGTCAAAGGTAACATCCGCGGCAGCGAGTCCTGAGGACACATCCAATACATTGTGGCGCCCATCATCAACGCCCGACTCCGTTACCGGACGGGAACGGTCACTGTCAGGCTGAGGCTGATGGCAAGCTTCAGTCTGCCGTACTCGGGGGACGGAAGCGCTTCAACAGCGACGATATCAATGAGGATAACGTCAAGTACTACAGTTGGGGTGCGAGGGTTGATCCGGGCTACATGTCGACCCGGCTGATCACTGGTCGCGTGCCCACGCACTCCGTCTTGGTCTGCAGCAAGCGCCGCATGATGGGCCGGGTGAAGAGGAAATCAGCGACGAAAATTGAGCACGCCTGGGCGTATATTGTAGTCAATCAGTCACTGTCCACGTTCTTCCGATCGACTACACCCTTTGCACCTCCGCAGGGAGACGATGGCTATTTCGCGACTCTGCCTCGCAGGAGCGCCAGCCGCCTCACTGCCGATTGCTCTCAGTGCAATCTATATTGAGCAGGTCGTCCGTGCCGGACAGAGCCAGCTCGCCACAACTTGGAAATCGACTCGGTACTCGAGATGGACTAGCGAAGAAGTGGAAGATCAGCCGCTCCGAGGGGGATATCACACTCCTAGGGCCGGAAAAAAACCGAAGTGACTTCATGGGACAAGCTGACTGTTCACACACGGTCAAATCAGCTTCGTACTTCTTCAAACCTCTCGGGACTGCGAGAAATAATTCAATTCGCATGGAGAAGTGACTTGAAAGCACCATTCGCGTGTCAGCCTTTGGCGTCCCATTGAGAGATGCCTAGAATTACGCAACGATGGATGCATAGAGAACAACGACGCAACCATTGTCGCATAGAATGCAACGACATTAAAACGTTCAACTTACATTCACCACTAGTCGGTCCTATTCACGGTGTGGCTCAAGAACCTCGGCAAATTGTTTCCACACGATGCATGTCCAACATTCGAAGGGGTCACAAAACTACACAACTCCTCCCAATCGTCATTGGGTGTAGCTTGGGCCCCACTCAATCCGATACGCGGTCCAGAGCTTGATCACTCTAACCAAGGAATGCGGTGGATATTCCCACGTGGCAGAATTGCCGAGGGGCGCGTTTCGATACCGGGTGGTAAAAATATTTGCCTGTTGTCCTCTTACCGCCACCCTTTGAATCCCCTTGAATCCACCCCATCCCATCCCCCACTCCCTTTCTCATTCTCTTTCTCGTACTCACCACTCTGTGTATCACGATAGAAAAGATAGATCGCTAGACGCTTTGCGCCTTCACCGCTGTCCCACACCTCCCCAGTCCAAACATCCCCACCGCACGTTCTCTCATCCCACTCCCTCTTCTTGTCACATATGCCTATCGCTATGGCGTCCACTCCCATCTCGCCGCTCCCGCAATCCACCCTCCTCGCCGAGCTCACGTCGCTGGCTCTCGCCCCCTCCAACGTCGAGGCCAAGGCCATCGCCGATACCATCGCTTTGACGCTGAAAAAATCTCCTCGGACCCTGGATGCGATCGTTGACGCCAAGATCTTTGATGTCATCCTGCTTTGGTCTTCGTCAAAAGCGACGTCGGAGCGAGAGGCTGCCCCCGTTCTCGTCGAGCGACTCTGCCGGTCACTCGGCGCAGGTGTCGAGGGTGTCTTTCTCCCCCTCATCCCGGCCTTGCTCAACCTCTCGATGGACAAGGGTCTCCCCGTGCGAAGCGCCGTCAACACGGCCATGAACGCCTTGATCAAGATCACTCCCGTCGAAGGATCCAGATCCGTGCTGGACATCCTGTGCAAGACCCTCGACGAAGGAAAAGGCTGGAGAAGCAAGGTCGCCGCGTTAAAGGCAATGGAGGGTTTGGTCAAGCCCGGTGCCGAAGACTGGATCGCCAACGAGCTTGGCACGACCATCCCCCACGTCGAGCATGCCATGCACGACACCAAGACTGAGGTAAGAGACTTACGCGTGGAAAGGGGGTCATACTCATATATATACTAGGTCTCCGCCGCCGCCGTCAAAACCGCCACCACCCTCTGTGGTATCCTCCCCAACCCCGATGTCCTCAAACACATCTCGCTCCTTGTCGGCGCCATGGCTTCACCCGCGGCCGTACCGGGAACCATCAAGGGTCTTTCGTCCACCACCTTTGTCGCCGAGGTCACTGCCCCGACCCTTGCCGTCCTGGTCCCCCTCCTCGGGCGAGCGCTCAAAGAGCGTTCTACCGACACGCAACGAATGACTTGCATCGTCATTGGCAATCTGGTCAAGCTCGTCCGAGAACCCGATGTGGCTGCGCGATACCTCTCCCCCCTCGTTGCCGGTGTCGAGCAACTCGCTACCGGCGCTGCCTTCCCGGAAATCCGAGCGTTTGCTCAGACCGCTCTCGACATCCTTCTCGCCGCCGGTGCCTCTACCACGGCCACCCCACCTGCTCTCCGAGACATCACCCTGTCCGTCACCGAGGCGTTGACGGTCATGGTCCCCCATCTCGAC
>JASZXS010000470.1:0-12301 GCA_035521475.1 Tremellales sp. Uapishka_1 | reverse complement strand
GCTTGGACGAATGCGACAATGCCTGCGTGTGCGGGAATGGCGTGGAAGGGCGGACGATCGAGGACATTGTGGGTTTGGTTGTGGTGTGGTTTGGGTAGTGAGGTGTGATGCGGGAGTGATATGAGTGTTGCTATTCGCAGGAGCAGTAGCAGTGATTCGGTTGTCTGGCTGTGTTGGAGAACACCTCCCCCCCTCCGCCATGAGCCCATCTATATACGTCCCCCCGACCGGGCAGGGGACCGAGTGGGTAGCGACTTAATCAGCGGTGACTCAGCCCTTCGACCGAACGGCATCCACTCGCCGCGACCGACATCGTGGCTCTGCCGGCAGCTGAATCCCTGAATCACCTCGGCCGATGGGCGAGAGACACGGTGACCGTGGCCGAGGGACCGAGAGTCGGTCGAGTCCGCCAGGAACGAGCGAGATGACAGGGCTCCCCCATCAGGGGGAGCCCGCCAGCCTGACATTTCCAGCACTCCTTGCCCGAGCTCGGTGCGGGGGTAGGTACCCAAGGTCGGGGGGACGCTGGCCCCGGGGTCCCTCACCCGTGGAGGAGGCGGCAGCTGGCCTAATTGCACGTCCATCCTCGGTGGGACAGTCAGTGGGTCCATGGACAAAGGGAGACTCGAGCATTGCGCATACATTATCCCTCACCCACGCTCCACGCCGCAATCTGCCTCCGAGCCGCGCTAGCCCAGAAATCAAGAACCACATCCAGAACGCCGTAAGACCGTCGACGCTAAAGTAGCCACGTTGCGGGAATTAGAGAGGACGAAAAGGCAACGGGACTAGCTGATTGCTTAGTCAGATCTCAGGAGCAGCGGAACGGATCGATAAGCTACAATTGACAGAGGAACGGCGAGATGACAGGGCTCCCCCACCAGGGGGAGCCCGCCAGCCTGACATTTCCAGCACTGCCACCAAGCGGCACTCCACCAGCACTGTCGAAAGCTGTCACCGTCTCACCCCCCCGGCACCTCTCCCTGTCTATCGTCCTCGACCTCGACCTCGACCTCGACCTCCACTCCGTCCTCTCCCTTGCCCTTGCTGTCGCCCCCGCCCACCATCCGACCCTCCTCCATCGACAACAAACAACGTTCGGCGTGTTCCGCTTGTCCTTTCTCCCATCGTTGCTCCTTTGTCTTTCTCCATTCAGTATGCCGAGCATGCAGCGACAGGTCGTGAATGATCGAGTAGAGCAGTAGACCAATCGCGATGCCAACTGCGCGTCATCCTGGTCAGCATGTGACCGCGCTCACGGTGACGCCCGAAACTGACTCGCGAGGATAAGGGCGTCCCCTACGCGCTGCTGCTCGTGTTGTCTGTTACAATAGGCGAGGGCGAACAGGAGGTCCGGATCATCAGACTCGAAGAGGATGGGTGCCATTGTTGGAGTTATTGCACGGGAGGAAGTAGTGATAAGCGGAGCTGTCAGATGGGGTTTCCTTAGCGCCTGCTGGGTAGTCTGGTGGACGATAATGGAGCCGGGACAAGGGGTGAGGAGGCGGGGGCCTCAAACAATGGGACGACACGAACAGTTCCTTTGAGCTGTCCTGACCCCAGAAGCGGTGGACAAAGCCCCCCTTTGTGCCCGACCGCCGCTGCCATCCGTCGGCAAGCGGAGGCGATACTATTTGAGATGTCTCCTTGACAACTATCGACACCGGCCCACTCATGGTGAAGATTCGTGTGACCTGCCCAAACTATGCATGCTATCTCCCTGTCTGCGCCTTTTTGGTAACTCTACCCTCCTCGCCTTGTCCACCGTTACCGAGCTGTTTCTAGGCATCTAGCTGTAGTACTCTGGGAGGATGAAGCTAAACTTCTTTCTCGCCTCGGCGGAATGCGCCTAGAGCAGATCCGATCCCGTCAGCATGCAAACGCAACGAGGACACGCAGCCACCCACGTCCTGTCCAGTGATACACGACCACTTCATCGACCCCTTGATCTCGTCGAGCTCTTTGCCCTCTGCCACCACGTCGTGCACGTGCTGCAACAGACCCGCTGCGACGGCCCGCGCGTTGCCCGCGTTGGTGTGCAGCGTCTTGACCACTTCTTCGACGGTGACGGGGGCGTGGCCCGTCCTCCACGCGTCAAAGTCGGTCGAGGTGCAGATGAGGGTGTAGCTAGAACGCAGCATCGTCAGGATCAACTCCACTCCGTGAGCACTCACTCGAGCTCGGCCTCGCGCGCAAGCTTGGCTTCGGGGATGACAGACATGTTGATGATGTCCCCGCCCCACTGCCTGTACATCAAGCTCTCTGCACGGGTGGAGAACGCGGGTCCTACGGGCTGTCAGTCCCGCTCGACCTCCTCCTCTTAACACATTCGCACCTTCCATACACACCACCGTCTTCCCCGTGTGCAGCTTGACGGGCCCGCCCTCCGACTTTTCCAAAATGTCCCGCACGAGCGGCGCGACGAGCTTGTTCAACTTGTTGGAAAAGGGGTCGCCAAACATGGAGTGCGCGACGATCCCCTCGCCGCGGAAGAACGTGTCTGCGCGGATACCCTTGGTCCGATCGATGATCTGGTCCGGGATGATAAAGTCCCCCGGGGCGATTTCTTCGCGGAGCGAGCCGACCGCCGAGAAGGCGACGATGGCCTGGACGCCAAGCGACTTGAGGGCCGCGATATTGGCGCGCCCGGGGACTTCGGTCGGGGTGACGGTATGCGCTTTGCCGTGGCGGGAGAGAAAGGCGATCAGAGCGCCGGAGGGGAGCGACGAGATGGTTATCGGGGACGACGGCTTGCCCCAGGGCTAAGAAAGGGTGGTCAGTTTGGGATTCCTTCGTGGAGAAAGGTCAGTCGTACGGTGTCTGCCTCGATGGTCTTGCTGGTGCACGTGGGTGGGTCAGTATATTCGAGCTGACGACTGGAAGGTAGACCCACACAACAGTCAGGTTGTCGAGGTGGTACAGTCCACTACCGCCAATGCATCCCACCAAGACTGATGGTTCATCAGCTCATGGTCGAACCGGTCTCTGTGAGAACTCGCCTTTTTCGTTTGGGCCCAGCGACATTTTGACTAGAGCGGTTGAAAAAGTTGGGAAATCATAATAAGAAGCATTCGCGAAATGGTCCGGGCATCCCCGCTCACCGAGGCCGCCTGGATGACGTTCAAGCGCGTGCGAATGGGGTACTCATCCACGAGCTCATCTTAGCGGTGCAACATGACTCAGGTCTTTTTGTAAACGATTGTAAGCTATTATGAGTTGCCGACGCAGAAAGGCAACACCGCGATAATCACCATAGCGGACAATCAAGATCATGCAACAGACTAATGATTACGGCTGAGCGCGATGATATACATTACCAGTTCTATGTCGTCATCTGCGTTACACGTCTTCAGCAGGTAACCTGTCAAGATACTTTCACTCACTTGGATCGGCGGTAGTCCCCATTTGGAGGACTGCCATTTTTCTAGGTGTTCTAGGGTCTCGCTCGCGCCAAACTTCTCTCCAGGATTTAGAGCCAGGAGTTCTGAATCTGGCACCCAGACCACTGTTGCCAGCACATCAGCCCAAACTCTGCAGCATGCATGTCACCCCTTCCATCAAAATGGACTCGCCGTTCATACCAGCGGCCACAGCAGCCTTGACTCCCTGTACTAGGGTCAGCGTGATTTTCGTCCATGCCATCCGCTACTTGCCGGTATAGCGTCCTCGAATACCAGCCCTCTAGCTCGTTCGGCCTTCTGAGCATCTGTGCAGCTGTCGACCGTCCCAACATCCCGTCCTATCTCGCGATAAGAAAGGATTTTTGTGGCTAGCAAGACATACCGAGACTGTGGGCGGCTGCCAAGAAGATGTCGGGAAAGGGTTTTCCTCGACCTGGCTTCACCTCGGGAGAGTCGGCTGTGATGATGGACGTCGCAGGAAATAGGGAGAAGATCTCGGGGAGATGCGACTACAAAGTCATATCAGTAGAATACCGACTACTAGGCATACAGCAAGTTATATACCGTCTTATAGTGGAAGAATTCGGTGCTGGATCCCGTAGCCAATGCAATCGGTATCCCAGCTTGATGCTAACGCCATTAAATGAGCATGTTTCCCCGAGTGATCATGCGGAACACCTACCAGTCCACGAACGAGTGCGGTTGCCCCCCGCATAGGCCCTACTTTCCGAAACAGCGCCTCTTGCATCTCTGCCCTCTCGTCGAGGTACCCGTCAACGGTCAACTTGTCTGCCAAGCCAGGGTAGGAGTCGAGAATGTACTGTGCAGACACTCTGGAGGCTTTCGAGGCGTAAGACCAAGGTGCATAATAGGTAGCCAAAGACTCACGCTTCCCCATGACCCAGGACTTGATGTCCCATGTCAGGCCGCCGGGGTGGCCGTATTTGGCAAGCACGACATCTGGAGTGGTAATGAGTCGAGGCCTAATTCGCGATGTCAACTCAACGTACTGGTGACGTCGGTGTAGATTCTCTGTAAGTTTCATCAGCGAGATGAGTGAAATCCCATCAATGGGTCAGACGCACCTCCGTGTCGCTGAAGTCGGCGGTGGTCAGTCCAGAATTGGCGGTTTAGCTTACACTATTCAGACCGGGAACAAATCAGCATATAGGCATAGTGCTGCATCATACATACTCAGCAGACCGTCCATGTCAAAGATGACATATTCAATCTTGCTGCGAGAGGGGTCCGACATTGTGGATAGAGACCACTCAACAAAGGGAGGACACCTTCGCTTCCACCTGCTCACGGAGCGGACCTTGCCGCTAGCAGATGCACTCCCCCCACTTAACCACTTCCTCTCCTTCCCTATACCCAGATGCCCATCTCTTCCATCCACACGATATCCACCCCGCCGCCCCTCCATCATGCGGCTCCCACTCATCTCCTCCTTCCTCCTTCCCCTCATCGCCGCCCAGAATATCCAGGTCTACCTTCACCCGGCACCCGCCAATCTCCACTCCCCACCGACCCTTTCTTCCGATCAAGCAAAAGCCGTCCTCTCCCACCATCTCGGAGAGCAGATTGCCGATTTCGAAGAGATACCGTCGAACGAGGGACTATGGAGTCACCTGATGACCATGTGGGGGAGTGAGAAGGGTGACGAGGGAAAACCTAGAGTCGTCGTCATACAGGGAGGCGTCACTTCGCAAGGTATGCAGAGCGGTCAGACAAGGGGACGAACGCAGACTGAGCCCTACATATCAGATGTCCTGCCTTCGACACTATCGCGACCGGCATTCTATCTCCAGGATACGGACACATCCGTCCTCCGTCCCTACCTGAATCGCGCCTCGCATCTTCTTTCGCACATTCTCGATTCGATGCCCAAGCTCGCCAAGACGTTCCACGATGTGTTCGATCTGGCCGGAACGAGTGAGTGGACGTGTTTGTACTCGTAAACAGCCTCTGATATTTATTGCAGAAGCAGCCGCTACCCTTTCTCACGAGCTGTCATGTCTCACTGCTTTGGCGGACAAGCTCCCCTGGACGGACAAGTCATCGAACCGTCGATACCCTTGGGAGGCCATCAGCATTTCCGGACTCAATGATGTGGAGCGAGACTCTGAGGTCTGGGAGACCGGGAGGCTCGGCGTCAAGGCCGGCCTCGAGGCGGTACGTTTTGGCCATGTACAAGAGGGAATGCCAGCTCATCCCTTATAGATGACGACACCCTCCTCTCCTCCTTTGCTGCTCGTCATCCTCCCCTCCCACTCGAGTCTCCTAGTCCGGCGATCCGTACCTCCCCCTCAGAAGCGAGCCTCGAATGCCACCTACGCCAACAACTGTTACCCGTCGAACGAAACTTGTTCCGACGCAACCGACTGCTTCGGCCGAGGAAGCTGTTCGCTGAAAGCAAAGACATCGGAGGGCGAATGCTGGGGATGCAGGTGCTCGTCCGGGTACGCCGGGACGGAATGCCAGAAGGACGATTACACAGTGTATGTGGAAACATATAGTAAGGGGGAGGAGTCACTGACGTCCCCTAAAGCCCCTTTGTGATCCTTGTGGCATCCAGCTTGCTGCTGATGGGTATCTTGATTGGCAGTATCGGTCTGCTGTATTCCGTTGGCGAGACGAGACTGCCCAGCACGTTGACTTTGGCCATTGGCGGGGGTGCCAAGAGGGATTAGGAGGAATGCAAGATGTTATGTTTCTCTCACACGTGAATTCATATACAACACCTTTGATCCTCGTCCCAATCGTCCATTCAATGATGCTCCTCTCCCTAAGTTACTCTACGGGGGTTTGTATAGCTTGACCCTCCCTCCTCAATTCTTTGATCACCGCCTGCATCCGCGCGTTAGATCCGCCGTCCCCCTGCTCATCGCCAGTTACGACTCACCGCCAGCGAATCCGGGCTCGCACCCGCCTCAATCATGCCCACACAGATACTCAGCGTTTGCTTGTCCAGCCCTGCAAGCGATGTGTTAGCGAGTGACAAGATGGGCAGGTTGCGAACAGGACGCGTACCGGTTTGCAACAGCAGCGACAGATCGTGAAGCGCTATGCATGGCGATTAACCCGATGCTTTCGCATTCTTACGCACAGTCTATCGTCTCGCGTGCATTCTGCAGTCTCGCTTCGTCTGCAGCGTTCATACTTGGAGGGGCAGCAAAGGACAATGTCGAGAGGCAACAAATCCGAACACGCGGGACATTTGGTTTGACGTTTCATCCTTCTGATCTTTCTCCCTCCTCCATTGTGTCACCCTCCTCTCTTTCCGGCGACCTAGAGATGCGCAAACGCAGAGGGCGCTCTGGATCTCTACCTCGAACGGATACAGCACATCAAGCAACTCTGACGGATAGTCATTCGAGCTCGAGCAGCAGTCTTCTTCAAGCGGTGGAATCGCTACGTCATCTGAAATACACGGTTCAGCTGGTGGTAGCCTACCTCCTTACGACCCTCTATTCGCTGGTCAACCGCACCGATAGGATGGCGCTTGGGATCGCAAAGATGTGGCCGAGGAAGAAGGAGGAGCCGGAGAGTATCGGGCTCGTGAAGAGGAGGCGGGCGGTAACCGGGGGTACAAGTGGGAAGAGGATGGGTACGTTGGCGAGCGGGCAAGGGAGACGAGGTGCTGACGATACTCGGTTGGCTGGGCTCGCAGACGCGGTATACTTTCCGGGAATGGTGAATCTCAGCGGAACGTTGTGTTATATGAACTCGGTGCTGCAGGTCTGTTCCCATCGCCCGCCTGGATGCGCACAAGCTGATGACATGGAAACACATAGGCTTTGGCGTCGCTCCCTTCGCTGTTGGACCACCTGGCGAGGATCACGAATCTTGCCGTAGAGGTGGACCTGCCCACGCCCGTCATCGACTCCTTGCTCGATATCCTGCGAGGTCTGCCCCTCTGCCTCGCCGCCGTGCAGAGCTCAGACTGACACATCTCGCTAGACCTCAACACGCCGTCTCCCTCTCGCCCACCCGCGCTGCGCCCTCATGCTCTACTGCAGGCACTTTCCCCGCTTCCTCCTATCCAGCGCCTCCTCTCGACGGGGGAGCAGCAAGATGCCCATGAACTCTTCATCGTGCTCACCGAGGCCGTCGCGAACGAGAGCCTGGTCATCGCCAAAGAGACTGCCAAGCTGAGGGGGCTCGGCGAGGTACTCTCGCTGCAGTCGTACTCGTCTAGCAAGAACGCCGGCAAGACCAAGACGCGGAAGAGGGGCATCGCGCATCCCTGGGAGGGGCTGGTGGCGCGCCGCAGGAAATGCCTGCGGTGCGGCTGGGTCGAGAGCGTGCGGATCGACACGTTGGGAGGGATGGAGCTGAGTATTCCCCTGCGGGTGAGGTTGGTGCGGCTGTCGAGAGGTGCGCCACTGATGCGAGGACGGTCAGGGAGAGGCCACTCTGGAAAGCTGCATCGAGAGATACCTCGAGCCCGAAAACCTCTCGGGCGTCACTTGCGAAATGTGCTCGCTGAATGCGACGAGAGCGTACTATCATTCCGAGATCGACCGACTATCCAACCCATCCTCCTCCTCACCCTCGTCCTCTCAAATCCTGGACGACCCCCCCGACGTCCCTTCTTCTTCCACCATGACGACGTCCCGCAAGAAGCGGCTGACAACGGCGAAAAAGACGTTGGCGAAACTCGACGCCATGTCGACTTCGCTCTCGCCGCAGCCGTCGCCCGAGATCAAATGGCAGACGACGCGTAGCGACTCGCTCCGCGAGACATCCATCACCCGTCCGCCCATCTCGCTGCGACTACATGTCATCCGCTCGGAGTACACCCCATACGGCCAGCTGCTGAAAAAGACGGCGCGGGTAGATTTCCCCCCGATCCTCGATCTCACAGATTTCGTTTCCCGGGGGATATGGGAAGAGTCGTCGTCGTCATTGTCGGGTAGCGGGGTCCTACAGAATCTGGAGGCGAATAAAGGTCAGATTGCTAAAGACAAACCCAAGAAGAAGGTCTTGTATCGACTGCAATCGGTGATCCTGCACTACGGCTACACCCACTCCTCTGGCCACTTTATTTCGATCCGCCGGAAACCGAGCGAGACCATCGATTCCGGGTCGGGGGAATGCGGCCTGGAAACGACAGCAAAGGCGTGTCCGGACTACTGTACCTGCGAGGAGTGTGTGTATTTCGGCCAAGCGAGAACCGGGACGGCAGCGAGTCCCGGAAGGGGGTGGCTGAGGATCAGCGATGCGGACGTGGACGAGGTCGGAGAGGAGGAGCTGAGGGCGTGTCGCGGAGAGGTGTTTATGTGTTTTTACGAGAGGGTCGGGGAGTACAGAGCGCCTGGCGCCCCTGGCGGGTACGGGACGGCGATGAGCAGTCCGCCTGAGAGTGGACGTAGCGGGGTCGGCAGTAGTGTCGCGAGTGAGAGTAACGGGGATGATGGGAATAGCAAGCAATGACATGTATGCATTGGGTCATCCTAGTGAACTCGTACGGACAGAAGACCACTCTGGCGCCTGGGTAGATTTCACAATCAGCCTTTCGATTGTGCCTTCGGGAAGAAGCGAAACTTGCCTCGGCCCTCGTCTCGAACTGAAGCCAGTCCGACGACGACGTCGGTAATATCCCCATACTGGCACACTTGTACAGACCGAGCGCGAATCTAGCTTGCTCTCAGCGGCCGATACCAGATGGCCGATCCGATTTCACCTACACCAATCCCTGACATGCAAGATACGCCGTCATGGGGACGAACAAGCCCGCATAACTCGGTTCCGCCGCTTTCCCGTCCTTGCCCACGGGCGGAGTCGGACGCAGCGCCTCGAATGCTGGAGAGACAGAGCAGTGAGTGGAGGGGAGGAGGGGGAGAGCGGAGGATGACCTACTTTTGAAGATGTTGAACACCGCCGAGAGCGGGGACGTGACGAGGGTAAAGATCATTCCGAGCGAGAAGATCTGCACGCTCGACCCGGACATGTAGAGCATGATCGCTTGCATGGGGAGTGATTTCGCGGGGCTGATGGCATGCCGGTCAGAGGAAACGAGGACAAAGGGAAACACGGTGTGGGGACGCACGCAAAGGCAACGTCCCATGCGCGACGCAGCTTGAGCTCGGTGGATTGACGGGTCTGCAGCGCGAGTGCTTGGGGATCACTCTGTTTGGACTGGTGGAGGTCAGCATGGGGAATGAGTGAAGTAGTAGAGCCGAGGTACCTTGGTCGAGGCGAGCTCTCTCGCTGAAGAAGGCGGGACGTATCCGGGAGGTGAGGGAATTGACGAGAGAGACCTAATGGAGGGTTAGACGGAGCCGCCGCACCAGGTAAGCGGGGGCGATGGGCTCACTTTGGAAGCGAGGGGTAAGTGTAATCGAGCTGTATCATGGCTGCGTTCCGGATAATGTCGAGGTCTGTTGAACCGTTATGAGGAGAGTCTGCAACGGCGATAGATAATAGCAGTCATGGCTTCCCCAGTTGTCGTTATCAGGCTCACTGTCACCTCCGTGCCTTTGCCGGTTGGTGAACTCTACGCGACGGTATGCGGGAATCAGTGGGCCAAGTCGCAACGCTCTCCTCCAGTAACCACGATGCTGCCGCTCATACTCCTGCTCCACGCCCTCTCGGCGTCCGCGGCATGTCCCGTCCAACTCTCGTGCTCATCCGCCGCTTCCAAGCTCGACACCTGCTGCACCCCTTCTCCCGCTGGCCTGTTCGTGTTCAAACAGCGCTTCGAGCCGGACGTCCACAACGATTCTGGATCCTGGGGCATAGACGGCTTGGAAGTGCTGGAGTAAGCTACTGTCATGCGAAGCGGACTCTTCGAGGGAAGCTGACCGGATCTGGATGGATAGTTGCACCTCGCAAAAACCCGCTCAGACGGTATATTCCCCAGCGCACACCCACGAAGAGATCGGGTCCTATTGTCACAAGTCGAGTGTATTTGGCGAGAAGGGATTCTACCGCGCCGAGGGGGACTGGGCGAGCAGCGAGGTCGGTGAGGGCGTCGAGGAGGTGTGGGAGAGGACGGTGAGTCGTGCGAGCAGAGCGGGGCAGCGGGCCGGAGCAGGGTGACTCACGGGCGAGTCGTAGTGGAATACGGCCGGGAGATACATCTCGACGTTGCAAGACAAGTGCGTGGAGGGAAACTCTGATGAAAATGTGGGTCGACCCTTCGTTATCGTGGAATGTAGGGAGCGACAGCTGATATGCGCTCTGCAGGTACCGCTGTTCTTCCATACCTTGCAGGAATTACATACTCTCTTCCGCCCAGCGACATTGTTATCGGATGCCGATGTGAGATAAGATGTTTCCTATCTCGAGGACACTCAGCAGCTGATTTCGTTTCTGCGGCAGATCACCCCATCATCCGATACCACGTACTCTCTTGCGGAACTGACGCTTGCGCTCGCGTTCGATGATTACAAACCCGTTGTGGGTAACAGACCCGTTGGTCCCAAAGGTACAAGCTGATGGCTACGGCCCAGATATCGTGCGAAAACACCACCCTCTCCTCCGTGCTCTGGCCATTAGTCGTCAAGGGGACTTTTCAGACCGGTGCTTTCTCTGCCGCTCCATCATTCTCGCCCGCATCCAACTGCCCCGTCGACGGTATCATGTGGGTGCACCCAAGAGGCGTTCCAGGATCCGCTCACTAACGTCTGTTGGCCCCAGTTATCCATCGACAACGACGACGCCCGAGCCGACACCTGTTCACACCTGGGATCCCGTGTTCAGACCGTCACCGAGGCCCATCACACTGTCTCACGACGAAAGCAAGCAGTATCAGTACGACCAGGAGGAGACGAAGAAGCTGGGATTCTTCAAGGACAGCGACGAGGGTCGGGAGGGAGGAAAAGAGGGCCGAAGGGTGAAGCAATGGCACCGGGATGAGCTGTAGATTTCGGATTGGTTTAGACTTTGTACACTCGGTACCATTGGGATAGACTCATTTCTGACTGATATTCGTTGTGGACCGACGAAGCCCTGGACGGCCTGTCTTTTTCGAAAGCAGCCGTGATATGCAAACACCCAACTGCGCCACTGATCTGCCACTCTGAATATATCCCCCGCGTTTCCGCCTTTTCTCCCACGGATGTCTCTTGAAACCCCGTTGCGGATTGTCTGTTTTCCTCCTTCATCCTTCTCATACCATTCACCAAGCGGCATCGCATAGACTCGGGCCCCTCTTCTCTATAGGCAGTTGACGTAGGAGAATCAGGCTCGCTTGAGACGATCGGGTCTTTGCTGTTCCGTGCTGCGTTCACAAGCTGGCTTACCAATTGAACTCGGGTTTTCATCTTCTGACCACTCGCTGCCCTCTCTCGCTGCCATGTCGTACCATCCGTACGCTTACCCCGCGGCTCCGCAACCGACCTATTACCAACCTCCGCCGCCGCCCGTTGATCCGTTCAGAGCGTACTACTCGGACCGTCTGAGAGAGCTTACCTTCAATTCTCGTCCGCTCATCCAGGACCTGTCGATGCAAGCCATGTATCAGCGCGATCAGCAGAACTGGGATGCGATGCGGACCATTGTCGAAGAGATCGATCGCGCGGTCGCTCGGGTAGGTTTTTTCTCTCGATGGGCGGTCGGTCGTTCGGGCGGTCGGATATGGTTGCTGACGACACTGACGTATAGGCGTCGCCGGCGCACAAGCTGCCGCTGCTGTATCTGATCGACTCGATCTCCAAGAACCTCGGCGCACCGTACACGACGCATCTCCTCCCGCCCGTGATCCCGCGAATCTACAAGCAGACGTACCGGATCGTCGATGGCGTTACCAAGTCCAAGATGGAGGAAATGATTGGGCTCTGGCGGACGGGCGGCGTCGGCGGACGCGAGCTCTACCCCCAGGGCGTAAGGGAGGAGATCGAGATCGACATCTATGGCTCGATGCGGTACCCGCCCCCACCTTTACCCACGCT
>JASZXS010000469.1:0-12405 GCA_035521475.1 Tremellales sp. Uapishka_1 | reverse complement strand
CACCTCCCGCCCCGCCTCCCAGGCCTCATACACGTGCTTAAACCGGATATCCCTCTTGCACAATTTGCGATGCGCCCTGCTGACTCCGGGGAAGACGACGAGCTTCAAGACCACATGGCCGATAGGTTCTAGTGATGGCCCATCCGGCCCCGAACCAGCGTTGCAGACACGCATGACTTCCTTGACGTCGGAGGTAGGGTAAACCGCCAGTCTCCGCTCGACCAGCTCCGAATCGGCGATTTCGGTCAGTCGTAGCAGCGCAAGAGCTACAACCTTCTTCTTTTTCAGCACGGTCGATTTCGTCACGAAACTGATGACAACGGAACACGTATGGCGGTATGTCACCGCCAATCGTATCGATTCGTCGAGCTCGTACTCCACCTCGGTATCGGGAAAGGTGGGCTTGACGGGCGACCTCTGACTCTCGATCGATTTCCTGCCACTATCAGGCGAGGAAACGACAGACTTGTCGGACTCCGTTTCCAAGACGATCGAGAAAGACCTGTCGGTTTGGCCCGTGATGTCGGTCGCGCGCAACGACCGGATTTCGAGGGTAGCCAGATCAAAGTTTGAGACGCCATGAGGGACGGGGAGTGCGACCGGTTTGAAGAGGAGGGAAAGTCGGATGCGGCCCCATCCTAGTCCACCGACCAACGGGAACCACCTGACGCATATTCAAGTCAGCTACCTAAACGATGCTCCTAGCGGAGGTATCCCAACTGACCTGGTAAGCTGACTCTGCGAAGCGAAAACATCCGACAACATGATATTGACCAATCCGAGAATCGGATCTACCATCACTCATCAACAATGCTTCCTTTTTGAAGGTACCGTCCACCAACCATGTTCTCGGTCCCTTTCATCCCTTACAACAAAAGTGATCTTTGCGAAATGCCAGTCGCGTATGAACCGCTCGCTGCTCGCGTTGAAATATGGCAACGGCGTGACTTGCTTCGTGCGGGTTCGGAAGACCAGTTTATCGTTGAGTAGTACTTCCACGTATGCGGAGGGCGGTTCCGGATTCTCGGTTGGCTGACGATCGACTACATCCGCCAAAGCACTTTTGCCATTGGCGCCCGACTTCCGACTGGACATCGCCGAAGAATAGGTCCCATCTAAAGACTCGACTTCGAGATCTGGAAGCTCGCATCAGTCGAGCTTACTTTCGGCACGTCATTTGACTTGCCGAGGCATTGGTGAACGTGAAACTGAACGGAAGCCAGTTGTCAGCGCGATGCTCTCTTCCCAGTCCTCACCCCACATAGACTCACCTGCAAGATGCCGCTAGCAAACTCGTCCGACGGCCGAGAAGCAGCTTCCATCTCGTCTCTCTGCTTCTCGCCGGTAAACCACGCGAGGGTATCCTTCCGTCTCTGCTCTCTATCCTTTTCCCATTGCGGCTTGCCGTCGACCACCCCCTGGATCAGTTTCAACCACCAGGGCGGCTCCACATCCTCCGGCTCTCCTTTTCGCTCGATCCGGGTCTCCCTTAGGCGCTTTTCACGTTCTTCCACCGGCATCTTCCAGAGCGGACAGAACCGTACGCTCCAGTTGAGGACCCCCGACACCTTCATTCCGGGTCTGTCAGGGTGTAAAAGATCGGTTCGTCGGCGAAGCGAGTCATTGCCTGTCAACGCATCCTCCACCAAGTCCGCCAGATCCATCTCCACTATCCCAATCGCATCGTCCGCGGAAAATCGGTCCGAATCGCAGATTCGCAGCCGGAGCTTTTCCCCAGCTTCGATCGCGTCCGAAGTGACGAGAACTGCAGGCATCAGCTACAACGCTTGACACTACTCGGATGACTCACTGAATGCTGGCTCTTCCCATATTGGGTTCAAGCTTTCAATGATGGTTCGCGTGCTATAGACTATCCGGACATCAACGAGATCTCGATCGCAAGAGTAGAAACACTGACGTGGTTTATTGAATTTGGTGAACGAGATGGCCACATATGGATCGCTTGTTCCTGTAATGCAACCATCAGCCTGATGCATGTCATGCAGTTCCCGCTTACCCATAGTATCAGTTTTCAAGAGATCAACGGCACCATGAATTATGATCTGCAATACTCCGACGGAAGCCGTTCTCAGAGACGCCTCTCGACCGAGCAGAAGTCTGTCGATATCAAGCGAATATGATTCCGGGCTGACAAAAGCCTTGGCCACCTCAGCGATGGAGGATCGGACTACAAGGACATAAGCTTATCCGCCCGTAACGAGGAGTCAGAAAATTGTGTACCGTAGGGTTTGATACCAGGGATACCCATTGCATTGAAGCTGCCCAGCCCGCCACTCTTGAGTGGCTTGGCGGAGATATCAAAGTCTGGAATGGAGGGAAGAGAAATAACAGCGGTCCGGGCGAAAGGTGGTGAAGCAGAGAGGAGGAGGCGGATATTAAGCTGCGAGCTGTTAGTCTCCACTGCGCACCTCGCGAACGAGTGACTTACGGTACCCTTGAGTCCTAGCAGGTCGATGTAGACAGCTGCGGGACGCCCATTCAGCCAGACATGTTTACAAATTTAGAATGTCGCACTCACGTATTTCACTCCCGCCGACTCCTTTGATACCCCAGCCAAAGTAAGCCTTTGAACGTGATCAGCGCTTATCACAACCGTCCAGCAGGCTGTCGCTCACCAATGCATGCAGACCCCATCCCTTCCGCTTGGCACTTTCCGACCGCTTGTACTCGAATCCGACCTGATAGTTGACATACTGTCCGACATTGGCGTCCGCCTCGTCCATAGCTTCGCAGCTTTCTTCGGGCTGTCGATCGCCGCCAGGTAGGCCCGCGTCCGAGACTGGATCGTTCCCGCTTCCGGGGATCTCTCGGCCTCTGCTGCCCTCTTCTTCGGGATCTGGACCTGCAGATCCAGGTGACAAATCGTCTCTCAGACCATCCTGGGGTGCTTGCCCTCTCCGTCCCGAGATCCTCTGCAGAACCCGATCTCGCTTTCGCCGCGATCGCGTCTCACTTGCCAGCTCGTCTGGATCCAGCTGAGAGCCCTCGGATGTGGACCGGGAATGTGACGCTGTGGTTCCGACGGTAGCGCTCCTGGATCGACCTTTCGTGGGTGTGGGTGCCAAGCTTGCACTGGATTTCTGACGCTGATGGGTAGGTTTGTGCTTGACGTCCTTGGTGACTTTGCGGTCGGCTTTGCTGAGCGAGGCAAACCATTCTTCGTCCGACATGGGGCGCAGGGAAGTGAGCAAAATGGGTTGAGATCCCAGAGCCGGGGATGTGACCCGGACAGAAGTCTGTGAGCTGGGTATGAGCAACGGTCCCAGATTGGTTCGAGCAGGGGTGCGACACTTACCACTATTGGCGGAACTTGCTGCATCAAAGCATCCTCCAAGAGATCGATAAAGGGGACAAGGACGTCGGTTGAGATGAGGGGGAAAAGCGCATACATTGCGTGGTTCCTGTCAAGAGGGTTGATGAGACCATTCCCCCGATGCTGGCACGCAGTCAAGGTGGAGAGACCTACACCCAGTCTACCGCTTTCCGATCATCACTCTCATGTTGTTTCCCTCCCTCTCTCGCGCGTCCGCTCCCTGCCTGTTTCTCTCCCCCAGACTCGAAGATAACCGCCTTGGAGGCGTTCGGGTTATCGCGAATCCAATACAGACATGCCAATCCGCCTGAGAACAGAAGCCAGAAGACCGAGAGCCGGAGGTAGGACAAAAGCATAAGCAGGATGGTGATAGAGGCCCATCGTATTGGTGGAGGGATGGAGGACAAAAACGGAGGGGCGGAGGATAGAGAAGGGAGGGGAGAAGACAGGAAATCGCTGAGGTCGGCGGGCTTTCCTGGAAAGGTACTGCTCGATGATACCGCGGGGGCCGCTGATGGGTAGCCTTCGCCAAGTCCGTCCACTCCATCTCCCCTTCCTATCGCGTGCGAGGATCCGTTCGAGTCTTGTGTGGTTGTTCCGAGCTCAAGTCTGTTGCTGGAAGATGGTAGAGGCTGTATGCGCGAGCTTGACGGCGGGGTAGCAGGCGTGACGGCGAGGGTGACTGCGGAAGGCGGGGGCTCTTGCTGCACCGCGACCATTTCGGCAGGAGTATGGACCTCTGTAGAGATAGCTGCCGCCGTTGTCCGTGGAGGAAGAGGGGGCGGTGTTTGCGTGGTTGAGCCGGGTGTAGATGGCGCAAGACCGTCAACTGGCTCGCCTGACGCTAGTGGAACTGGAGACGGCTTTCGAGGAGGAAGAGGAGGTGGCATCGTCATTTTGAGCAATGGGGGAGGTGGGTGCGATAGGTTAGGGTTGAATGTATGGTCGGATGCCGGGTCATTAGAGGAGAGGTGGCCGTCTAATTATGATGAAAGGAAGGACGAGGCGGTGTTTTCCGTTTCCAAGATATCACGAGGACAAGATCGGCGTTGCCATATTGATTCGAGTGCTGGAAGAGAGTGAGGATCGATGACCGTGGTATGAAATGTTGAGGGAACGGAGACTACAGCTTTGTGAGCATTGAAAAGAGCATGTATATGTACTCGTCGTTCCCAGCGACGATCATTTCGTAATGAGGTCAGACCACGTGGCCTGTGGTGGTAGCGGCTCTCCGCTTTTACGGTATGAGGGACAGCGAGGATGGATGCAAAGCATGCATAAAGTACAACAAAAACAAGAGATCCCAAATGCAGAATCCCGGCCTACCGCTCTGAGCGTCCTGAGCTACTCACTCGTCCTCATCCTCGTCGAGCTCCTCCAACATCCATTCCTCCCACTTGATGGGTGTGCCAGGCGCGCCCGCCGAATGGGGTCCCCACGCGTCTATGATGTGCTGTCTAACCTTTTCTTCGGCTCTCGGCACCTGTCCCCCGTTGTTCTGTATCACCTTTGCGGCCATGGCATCGAAATCGGTCGCGAGGACCGAGAGGATCGTTTCCGTGACGTAGGGGAGACGCATGTTGGGCGGGATGCTGGCGAGGAGATGTCGATGTCAGTCCCCAGAGTGGCGATTCGGCCTTCTTGGAAGAGTGGACTCACTATCGCCCTGGCGAGACGTTCATCGCCTGATTGACCGCCTGTAAGAGCGACTCCTCGCTGTCCTTCAAGTAGGGGAAGATGTGAGGCGGGCCGACGTGGAGAGCCATCGGGTGCTGGGAATATCGGCTGTAGCGGAGCGCAAACCCGACCTCGTCAACCGCCGTCGAGGTGAACCCGATACCATGGGAACTCACATGCCCCAGAGATCCTTCTCCGATATTTGTGGGTCATCCGTCGACCGGGGAATGACAACGGGTGTCCCCTGACACATGGCGCCGTACACCGTGGGCGAGATGGTGGGCACGCCCAGCCCGACGACCGCCTTGACGGACGCCAACAGCGCATTGTAATTGTCCCTCGTCTGCGCCCCGATCGACTCGAGCCCGTCCGGGATCGCATGGTCCTCCACCACCCCGGCCGTCGAGAGGAAGGTGAAGTTCTGCGCCCTGACTTCGGGCGTGTCCCAGAACGTCGGCTTGATCTGGTTGTTGTAGAATATTCCTGCGCCGACCCGATCCGCGTCACCCTCGACATACCCCTCCGTCACCGCCACACACTCACGCGAATGCTTTGCGAATACCAGGGCGATATCTTTCCTCTCGTCGTGTGGGATGAACGCGGTCTGCGTGCAGACCTCCTCGATCGACCACGGAAGGTAGGTGTTGTTCGGATACGCGTAGGGGCTGGTACACCGCCGTCAGTACCGAGCCACTCCCGTCCGGATCGCAAGCGGCCACTCGCCTCATGGCCCACTGCTGACCCAGGGGATTGTAGGTCCACCGCTGATCCCCGTAATGTCCAGTCACGAAGGTGAAGCCGTTGCCCCACGACTCTGGGATCGTGCCCCACCACGTCATGGTAAACAATCGCGAGAGCGGGATCGCGCCCCGCTCGTCGAGGGGCACGTCGATGCTGAGATCCGGGCCAGTGTCTGTCGGCTGGTAGTCGGCGATACACCGCGGGTCGTATAGGCATGCAAGGGTCCGCCGCTCGTCCGTCCAGTACATGTGGACGAGGTCCGGGATGAGATGCGAGACCTGCAGCAGCTGGTGGTACTCGTGCGCATGGAGGATGGTGTAGCCTGCGGATTCCATGACGGGAATCTGTCGCCCGCACAGTCAGCATCGTCCCAGCACAGAAGGTCTAGCCAAACGGATGAAAATGCAGAGGGAGCCACTCACGACCGACCCCAGCCAGATCATTTCTCCGCCCGGACTATAATTCTGAAAGTGGAACCCGACGTAGATGTAGTTGGACAGTATGACCGGTCGTTCCGGGCACGCTAGCTCGCCCTTCAAGCACGCCTCCAGGTTTGCAATGACATCCCTGTTGTGGCCTTCTCCTGCACCGCTACCGTACCCGTTCCTCTCAGTTCAGATCCATCGACGAGAAGCGGCACCTACCGCAGCCCGTCCCAATTTTTCTGCAGCAGCTTGAGCTGGCTATACTGCCGCCTTCTCAGCCCCGAGTCCACGCTCCATCCCGCGGATACAGTGGCGGACGTGTCTGCGGGCCAGAGCAGGGTCGTTCCCCTCGCTCGCACGTTCGAGAGCAGCAGAACCGACAGCGAGACGAGGAGCGCGCTGAGGAGGAGCACGAGCCGGACTCTGCCGTTCGAGAGGCGGCGCAGGAGGTGAGACGGCGAGCGCTTTCGAGTCAGGCGTGGGTGAGGATCGCCAGCTCCATGTGGCGCCGCCTTGGATTCGTCGCGGCCTCCAGACATGCTCACGTTCTGAGTCGGTTTTGCTATTCTGCGAAACGGTCTACAAGCAAGTATGCAGATCTATGCGCTCACCACGTCCGCCATTCGGGACCGCGCCGTGTGCATGGGCAATGACTTGACCGCCTTCCCCGTTGAAGCAAATAAAGTTGCCACCCCCATTGATCACTGGGAGGGGAAGGCCCAAGGAATCCTCCGAGATCGCGGAACTGCGTTTGCCAAGACTTGGCCCGTAGAAGAGCTTACCCTCGGAAGCAGAGAGGGTGAGGGTCACGCCAAGCCTTGCGCAATCCTGCAATTACCAGAGTCAAGTTCATACGGCGGGACCTGCCCAATGGCGCAATACGCTCCGCACTCAGGAGTCGTGCATGCTCGATACAAAGATTCGAGTATGAAGTAAAATCGGATGCAACCTTCCAGCTGCCAGCGAGGGCACTCATCCATGAGGCAGCTACCAGCGCTAGGATGGTAGGCTGGCGGGCCGCCCCCGGTGAAACCGCCCTGTCACTTCGCTTGCGCCCACTACGGACGTATGGGCTTGATATTTGGGTAGATCTGCAAATGATATGATTAGCGTTTTGTTCTAGGGACAGGAACGGATCCCACCTTTCCAGGATTGAACAGGTCCAGCGGATCGACTGCATTGAATCAGCCCCGATGAGCTTGCGCATCAGATAACACCACTCACGCGTCCGCTTCACCGTCTCCATGAGTCCGATCGTACCCGCTCCCAACTCGGTCTCCAGATACTCCACCTTACCCACCCCGACCCCGTGCTCGCCCGTACACGTGCCGTCGAGCCTGATTGCCCTTTCCACCATCTCGTGCACGGCCTCACGCACGACAGCCAGTTCCTTCTCGTCCGAAAACAATGCCAGCGAATGAACGTTGCCGTCGCCCACGTGTCTATGACCGCGAGGATGAGATTGCGATGGCAAGCAACGGTGAGCCACTCACCCAAAATGACATGCGGTCAGGCCCCGCTTCTCAAAGTCTTCCCTGGTCTCCCTGACGAGTTGAGGCAGTTTGGAAATGGGGACACTGGTCCACATTCAGCGATCGCCAACGACCGATCGGTCCACATACCACACATCCGTCGTCCACACTTTGGATCCATCCCGCAGCGCCAGGACGGACCACAGCGCGGCCTTCCTTCCCTGCCATAGCTTTTGCGCCTCCTCTTGCGACTTTGAGAATTCAAAGTTCTGGCCCCCGTGTTTCTTGGTGACTTTTTGGACGTTCTTGGACACTTCAGCCATGGCTTCGTTGGATCTGACATTTGATCAGCTGGCTCCATACGTGCATTCTCCAGGACCGACTCACCCCTGGAACTTGAAAAACAGAGTCTCGGCTTGCTTGTACTGCCTGCCTGCGAGACCACCTTGGTTGATCGCCTTCATCGTCAGCGCATCGAGGTATTCAACGCATTCTTTCGGTCGACATCAGGTCTGAGATTTCGTAACAGGATGAGCGTGAACTTACGAACCGGGAAACCGGCGTTTACCCTACATTTACCAGAGTTAGCATCGGAGTACCCGTCCGTGGCTGGATGCAGTGACCCACACTTCGGTAGCAGCCTTGACGGCTTCCTCGACTCCATCGAAGGTGACGACGGCGCACTTTGTAGGGAGGAGGGGTGCGAGACGCAGCGTGGCTACCTCATCTCAGTCATCAAGTCTCCCCTACGGGGTTCGAAGTACACACCTTCGGTAACGATACCCAGCGTTCCCTCCGCGCCGATAAACAGCTTGGTCGTATCGAACCCTGCCGCAGATTTCCTCGCCCTCGACCTCGTCTTGATCACCTCTCCGGAAGGCAACACCACGGTCTGCGTCCACCTATTTAGCAGCGGTCCCAGACAATCCCAGCAGACTCACAGCATTCAAGAACCATTCCGCCTTCGCCGTGCCGTACCTCACGGCGTTCGTTCCCGAGCAGCCGGTTCCAATCATGCCGCCGATCGTAGCGCCCGGTCCCGGGTCCAGCGGGAAGAACAAGGGGATGGATTTCGAGGCGAGATACGCATTCAGGTCCTCCCACTTGACGCCCGGCTGGACGGTGACGTCTCCGTCGGCCTCGGAGACACGAAGAATGCTGTCCATCAAGGACACGTCGAGCGAGATCC
The DNA here is from genome assembly GCA_035521475.1 of Tremellales sp. Uapishka_1. NCBI lineage: Eukaryota > Fungi > Basidiomycota > Tremellomycetes > Tremellales > Tremellales sp. Uapishka_1. The sequence continues at coordinate 3,567 of JASZXS010000469.1, read as the reverse complement.
CGCCGTACGGCTAGTGGAGCGTCAGCGGAGGGAAACAAGGGCGGTCTGGGGAAGGGCATACGCTTGAGAAATGGCCTTCAAGCGAAGTACCGCCCGAGAACGGCGTGATGGGAACTTTGTACTTGGTCGCGATCTTGACGATGGACTGTACTTCTTCCGTGCTATCGAGCGGACACGTCAGCTTCTCCGTCCCCCTTCTCCATACAGCAACAAAGACCCACCTCGTGGCCCAGACCACGACGGTCGGCATCTTGGCCTCGTGATAACTCCAGTCACTGACGCCATGCGTTTCGAGATCACTCTCGTCCGTACTGATCCTGTCCGCGTCCTTGATCACATGCTTCAACAACGCAATCGCCGCGAGGTAATCATCCCGACTCCCGAATCTCGGCTGATTCTTCTCCTGCAGTTCCTTCGCAAGCGTCGAATCGACGAGATGCGTCGAAATGGGTAGCTTGGGGATCTTGAGCGAGTCATGTAAGATGTACCCGAGCGAGGCGGAGCCAAAGACGAGGAGGAGAGAGAGCGCAAACGACCGGCCCGAGGGCGGAGGGTAGACCAGGGGAGGTGGAGGTGGAGGGGCAGTCGCGAAGCGCTTTTGGACGGTCGAGCGGGCGAGAGTAGACCTCAGCGAGAACACGGGGCGTCGCAGTGACATTTTGGGGGAGGCAAGGGGACTCGAAGGGAACAAGAAGGCGAAAATAAAAAGTTGGACGGGTGAGGTTTGGACTCAAGTAGATTGCGCAATCCAACAACAGATCGGGGAACGCCGACGCATTTCTGAGGCTTCCTCTCGGCTAACTGCCCGAGTTCAGCATATGCATAGTATTCAGTTCTATACCGCTCAGATTTATGGGACAGGTATCCTATTCCTACATCTATACAAGCATGAGCATGTCGATCAGCTGCGCAAGAAAGCGGGCATCAAGTCACGGCTACTCCTCTGCAACTTTCCCCTCTCGCCACTCTTGCGTCTCCGCTCCGCCTCCCCAGCAGTAGCAATAGCAGTCCGCTTCCCCATGGCCTTCTGCACCCAGTCTAGAACCATGCTTTGATTCCGACCTCTTTGCAGGGTCTGCACGCCCTGATTTGGAGACCCAACCCCTACCGCCCGGCCAGCGTGCCGCTGCGCCCTCTCCGTCCGCCGCCTGCTCCGCTCGTGTCTTCTTCTCTGCTTGTCAATTTCTCGTCTCTGCCTCTCCTCTCTCCTCTGGTGCTTCTCCATCGCCTGTCTCGGCATCTCCATCGCCAATCTATGCCGTTCCATCGCCCCTGACCGAATAGGATACGGTAGATCCCTTGCCCTGGTCGGTGGCGGGAACGGGCGAGCGAGTGGCGGAGTCTCTGGTCGTAGCGGCCGTGCAGGGCGGGGGGGATAGTGCTGATCGTAATATCCCGGCAGGATGTTTCGTCGACTAATGCTCGTCATGGTCTCGAATTGCTGGCCGTTGCGGTAGTATTGATCATTCGGCGAGCCACTACTCTTCCCCAGAACTCTCTGCCAAACCGTCGGCGTCCTGTATCCTTGCGTCGGAGGCAGAGCGGTAGGCGCGTGCGTCCGTGGTGCGTTTGTTGGCGCGCGTCCAGGAGGTACCTGGTGTCTCCACGCTTGGATCGACGACGGGTTGTCCGACGCAGACCAAGATCTCGGTCCCGCAAAGAGCCGTCTCCAAGCCGATGGCCGCGGTTGTCCTCCGTACGGATTTCGGTATTGCTGCGGGGCGGGGTACGGATGTGGTCGAGGACTGTTACCCCTTGACGAAGGCGGATCGATGCTCTCTGGGGACCGTGGGGGCGCCTCCAGGTGTGGAGGTGGCTGCTGACCTGGATTCCAGCCACTCCACCCAGTCATTTGCGGTTGTGGATACGCGAAAGGCGCGTTCTGCATCTGATACACTTGCGGGCCGTAGGCCGGTAGCGTCAATCCAGAGGCGTACGGGTAGTACGGGCTGGTGTTGGCTCGCTGGAATTGCTGATATTGCTGATCCACGTATTCCTTGGCATGTCGGACGTCGTCACTCTTTGCAGGCGACGCGGGCGGTGTCAGTGGTCGCTCGTATGGTTGTGCTGGTCGAGGTGGCGGCGACGCAGGTCGCGGTGGGGGAGATGGATTTCGATTTTGTCCTTCAGCCCCTCTTTTGTTTGCCGTACTGGGTGATTTGGGAGGAAGCGGAGGTCCCGGAGATTCGCCTGTGTGAGACCCTCTCGATCGCCCGATCCCATCTCTCATCCACGCCAGCGAGACCCGGAGTCTCCCTCTACTCCCTGAAGGCACTTCGAACGAAACGTGGTCCTCCTCTTCGCGCAATCGCTCGACCTGGCCGGAAGACGGACTAAACTGTAGGCGCGGCGCCGAGTGGTCAGACGACCCCTTGTCCAACGAGCGCTGGATGGTTATCGTCGGCGACGCGACGGGCTGCGTCGGTGTGGACATCTCGGTAGTGTGAGATGCTGGGAGGGGATACATGGCGGGCTCGAACCGCAGGTGCTGGAGGTTGTTAGTCGACCCATTCTTCTTGCTCAACGTCGTCAAGCGATCCAAAGATGCTTGCGAAACCAACGCAGGGCGAGGGAGCGGCAAGTTCTGTCGATGTGGCATGGGTTTCCGGTCCATTTCCGGCGGCTGGAATGGTGGCGGCGCTGCCACCGAGGCGAGGGCAGGTCCGTCGTATTGAACACCGGTCGAGCGACTGTCGGAATGAAAATGACCGGAAGTTGAGGCGTGCCCCGCATCAAGGCCGGTAGTCGCATCCTCATAGAGAGGAGCGGGCTTACGAGTAATGGAATGACGACGATTCCCTGGAGGAGACTTTTGAGGGCTCTGAATATCGGAAGTCGAGCGAGAGACACGAGTCGACGGCGGCAATGGATATCGTGCGGCGTGATTGACAGTATCGCTGGCAGGCGGTCTGATCGAGGCATCGCGTGGGGCAGGGACGATGGTGACTTCAGATCTACGAGACCTTGTGGTAGAAGTGTCCGTCGGGGGCAGTGACCGGTTAAGCGCCTGGACGATGGTTGCCTCGGATGGAGGAAGTGGACGTCGAGCGGCTCTTTTAACGGTCGTATCCGAGGTCGGGCGCGAGAAAGGCAGAGGCGGCTGCAAGATATCCTCCTGAGATCCGTCAGCGAAACAGCATCAGTCCATCACCATCCTGAACTGGACTTACAGTTTGCACCTCTGCCCCGCTTCTAGGTCTGTCCATAACCGCTCCTGCAGTCTTGCTCCGATTCAACCCCTCGTCCCTCTTCGCTCCTCGTCTCGGCAGGGTCCCACCTTCTGTTATCGTGGGAAGCGTGGTCGTCGAGCTACTTCCTTCACTTGCGATCCGTACTGTGGATTTGGGCTTTCGTTGCAAGTGGCCCAAGGAAATCACGGATGGCAATGTGCTCGTTGACACGCTTCCATCCGCATGCTCGCCTATTGTCTTGTCCCGTCGAGTAGGTACCACTGGGTCTTTGAGCACGACCAGATCGAGCGGGGTCTCGAGCGCTGCGGTGAGGTAAGCTTCTCTTTTGGATCGCTGCGAGCTGGTCGAGGGGACACGGATAGGTTCGGGGATGGGG
>JASZXS010000468.1:0-12449 GCA_035521475.1 Tremellales sp. Uapishka_1 | reverse complement strand
CCCCAAACCTCCAGCTCTCTTCCCCGACCCCTGCGCCTGCTCCACCGCGATTATCGTCATTCACGTCGTCGCCCTGGGACACCGAGCCCGCAATCGCAACAGAGCGGAACGGCCACACCAGCGAGACGATCGGCGAAGAGATTGAAAGCGTCGACGTTGAGCGCGAAAGAGGGTTTTGGAAGCGGTTGGAGTTGGTGCAGGTCGGCATGGTACCCGAAAAGGAAGGATGGTTGGGACCTCAGAAATACAAAGTCGAGTCGGATGTAGGTAGCTCGAGGAAATGACGACATGGTCGAAGTGCTGATGTTGGGCTGTAGAAACGAACAGGCGGCTCAGTCACACGACGATACTCTGACTTTGTTTGGCTTATGGACTGCTTGGTCAAGCGTTATGTGAGCTATGTGCCGGATGTGTTACGTTCACGAACACTGATAGCTCTGGGTCTAGCCTTTTAGACTGCTGCCACCTCTTCCACCCAAGAAACGACTTCGTAGGTTATGTCTCTCGCTCATGCACTATTAGTCCCCAAAGCTAAATATTCCTACAGCCGACGCTACTTTTCTGGAGCAGCGAAGGTGGGTGATTGTTGGAGGAGGAACCAAAGACACCTGCTGACTGACAGTCTCCACTTCAGGAAAGGATTGCAGAGATTCATTAGCACTCTTGTCAATCACCCAGTTATGAAAGACGATGGGGCTCTGAACGTCTTTTTGACGGAACCCAACTTCGAAGCCTGGCGCAAAGTGGGTCTCGCGGTCTGGTGAGATATCTGGGCTGAAGCGTAGATGCACAGCGTACCAACGTCTCTACGGAAGAGGAATCTGCAAGCAAGAAGTTGAACCCCGCTCAAGAAATGTCGATACCCGCAGACCTCGAGGAGAAGCTCAGGTGAGTTGCCTGATTCGACCTCGCCTGACTATCCCGCAGCGTCCTCCGGACTCATCTCCCGACGCTCTTGCTTTCCTATCAGAAGATGGTCGCTCTCGCCGAACGGTCTCTGGCAAGAATACAAGCATCCTCGGCGGACTCGTCTCGATTCGCCCTTTCGCTCGCAACGTTATCGGAAACCATCCCACAGAGCTGCCACAAGAAGAACTGCGGTCTGTGTTCCAGCCTGGCGAGTGGATTGGGTGCGATTGGGGACAGTTGGACGAAGGTCGCGGAGATAAGCGAAAAGAGGGTATGTTGATTGGGGATGGATAGGATGATCTGGCAAAGGAACTGACATGGTCGGGACAGGCCATGACCATCTTGTCGGGCAGTATTGAGAGCCTGAAAAGTCAGCGGGATTTGTATGTCGCGTTCAGGGACTTGTTTTTGCGTCACGACAGTCAGTGGGACTCTGGAGAGAAAGGGAGTCGAGCTGATGATTGGTGCAACAGAGTTATCCAAAGATGCCGTCGAGGCGCTGAGAAAGAAGGTGGAAACGAGACAGAAAAAGGTCGAGACGTTGAAGGGAGCTCAAAAACCGGGTTGGGAGATCGAAGTGGATAAGTTGATAGCTGGTAAGTCGAAGATTCAGTTTGCCTACCCAGATCTAATCTCATTCGGAATAGCGATCGACCAGGACAACGCGACGATTGCGACACTGCTGTCGAGACGAGTGTTTGTCCGCGCGTGCATGTGGCACGAGTTGACGGTCGTCTACCACTCGAGACAAGCAGCTCAGGCGACCCTCGGCTGGCGGGAGTTTGGGAAAGAGGAACTGGAGTCCATCGAGGCCGTCGAGGGGGTATGGGAGGGCCTGAACGAGCGGTTGAAGAGTATGCCTGTGGAGTGACCGAGCCGAGGGAGAGAGGGTTCCGACGTTGTATAGGCGAGGCGAGGCAGGAGCGAGGTCCAAAAAGAGTCAAATCAATGCATGGGGAAAGTGTAGCTGCAACTCCATTGCTTTTTCCTTCACGCCAACTTCTTGAAGATCTTTGGTGCGGAGCATGCCTGGTCGAGGACGTCCACTGATCAGCCCGCTGCCTCTCTTTCATCTCCCTGCCGACGACACATGACCAACTCACATCCACACAGTGCATCAGGTGGAACAGCTCCTCGACACAGTCCTCCCCATGCCATCCCTTGCCGCCCTCGACCTTCTCTGCACAGTGCTGGAAGTGTTTCGCGGGCTCGGCGCATTCCTTGTTCTGGCACGCTTCTCGGATCCCAGGGGCGATCTGCGGTCGCGAGGCGTGCGAGGTCAGTCCATCGCCTTCACCTTCGCCTGTCGTGGCAAGCGACCTACATCCTCTGGCTCCTCCTCCTCCTCTTCTTCCTCTTCCTCGGGCTTGTCCTCCTCTTCCTCCTCTTCAGGCTTATCCTCCTCCTCCTCTTCCTCCTTAGGTGGTGCTTCGGCGTGGGCGCTGATAATGATATAGAAGTCAGTTCGATGTTACCCCGTCATGCTGCGTTGCATAGTCTCGTTCGGGAGACCTACGTCGGCAGGAAGAAGGACGTCATTTGCGAGAAGAACGAGGTCGAGGTCTCTTCGGTCGGTGACGACATTTTAGGCGGGGCTGCGACGGGAGGGAGAGGTCGGGGGAGGGAGCAAGAGAAGGTGGGTGGTGATTTCAATGTTGGATACGATCTCGTCCATCCAACCAATGGTCGCCGACGAGTTCCGCGACGGTTCCTATTTCCGCGGCGATTGAGTGGATGAGGGACAGAATTTGGGATGTGGCAGTTGTGAGGATTGTGGCAAACTTTGAAAGGAATGCGTCCATGAAATCTGCATAGTCTATGATGAAATCTACAAGCTCGCCCCGATCGACACCTAGATAGCCAAATCCGATCGAAAGGAAAGGGTAGGAGTGTGATGGACAGGGAAGGGAGATGGGTGGAAGAGGAAACATAAAACCGCATCTAAGGATAAAAGAAGTGGGATCGGTGCGTGTTGTGAATCTACATTAGTTGTACTTAGGTCTGAATGTTCAACCACTTTGTTTTGTGTCGAGGAGCGCACTCTGCCGCAGGGATAGTCGAATTGGAAGGGAGATCGAGGGATCGGATCTCGTAACCTCGTTGGCAGGTATCTTAAGAATGTATCAGCGAGAGGCAGGTGGTCGAGAAAGGAAGAGGCATACCAATCACACATCGACCTTGGGTGCAGCTGACGTCGCCGACACCGGGAATTGCACCACAGTCTGGCGGGTGGAACCTCAGCTTCCCGTAGCGTTGCAGATAGGAACGACTTACCGACCGCAGTACCTTCGCATCCACCGCAGTGGCTAAGGCTAGACATGATACTGCAGTTGATGTCAGGGACGATACATATCAACGGAATGAGGACCACCTACTCGGTGCAAGACCAGCTGCCATCTTTCTCGCAAGCCTTCTCGCCCACCTGACAGCTCAAGACAGCTTCGAGCTCTCCGTCGCCCATCTTGACGGCCTCGTCCAAAGTCGGGATGGATCGTTTATACGCTCCCGAGGGGGTGGGAGTGGCGGAGTGGGAAGTGGAGGTAGACGACCAGGTGCTGGAAGTGGACGAAGAGGTCTTCGTCGTGGTCGTCTTGACCTTCTTGGTCGAGGTCTTAGGGGGAAGGACACATCGGAGTACACCTTTGTTGTTGTAGACGGGCTCGTACGGGGCCTGAAGAGGATCGGATGAGTATATTCAGTGGAGAGGAAGGAGCAAAAGTGAGACCAAAAACGCTGACTCACGCTACAACCACATCTTTTCGCTGCGACATCAAAGTCTGAAATAAATGATGAGCGTCAAGCTTGCTCCGATCGAGATCGAAAGGACGCACATTGAGCACCACCTTCGCAAACACAGCTCGCGGTGGTGGCCTTGTTCTTGCCACTGCCGGTGGTGTCGTAGACGAGTCGAGTGTTTTCCTCGTCCGGGCAGAAGCACTGTTTCTTGATCGTTCCCGGGTCGTCGAAACCGGGAAGACACTGGCAGTTTTTGGTGACTCGGGTCGGATCGTTCGGACAGGTCTTGGTCACCTTGGGGGTGGAGGTGACTTTCGGAGCGCCGGCCCTCGGCTGGACGGTGGCGGCGAGGAGTGACGGCACGAAAAGGAGTGAGAGGACGACGGTGGCGACGCGCATCTATGGGGCGGGGTCAGTCTGATCGGGATCGAAGAGAGAGGCGGGGAACGATGCTCGCCTTGTTTGGGTTGATTGTCTATTCAAGGTGACGGAAGAAGAGGAGAAGGTGAGGGGATGTCGGGGATATGAGTATCTCTAGACGAGAGACGGTGGGAGAGGAAGGTGAAGAATGATGAAGAAGAAGGCAAAGAGGGAAATGATGGGGAGTCGGTCTATAAAGGGTAGGGTGAGACAGCACTCCATGCGGTGCTTCCTCTCGCACTCGGGATCAGCAAAGCATTTCATCCGCACAGACTGAGAAGACTCCTTTCGATCGGCAGTCGAGTGACGGGGCAGACGGTAACTGCTGTCCGCGTTTCAGGCTGCTCGGAAACGAATACCACTGGGTCGATCAGAGGAGGGAGAGGCAGTCGAATGCATGGGTTAGCATCGCATAGCAAAGCTCGACTGCCGTGAAGCAGAAGCGGTCCCCCTACCCTTCACGGCTCACAATACATTATACGGCCACACAGCCGGTGAGTCGACCTCTGCGCTCTGGAACGCACGACCCCGATTGTGATCTCTTCCCTGGAGATCGATCAGACGGAAAAGGGTAGCCAGCACCCCCTTTCGCTGAACGGGTATCGTACACCTACTGTCAACCTCGCCCGATCAACGCGGGTGCAGGCCCAAAACCTCCCTCTCTTTCTCTCTCTGTTCATCATGAACGAGGCAGACGTGTAGAACCGCCGACTTTCACTGCAGTGAGGCGTCTGCGAGGAGGTGCCACAGAGTGATTACGAGCTCTGGAAATCAAAGGACATTCCTCTGCGCCCCCTTTATGTTCATCGTGCCGACTCTCCCCCACAAGAACCACCTCGTTTCAGGTATCCGATCACCCTGACCTCCGCTTTACCCGTATCCTACAGCTGAGAGCCTCTACTGCAATAGCGGCAAGCACCGCCGCATCTCATCTTCCGCTCGGAACCTTTCTGGGGCTCCTTCCACTCGCAACCTCCCATCCAGGCCGTGAAGTGTCGTCAACCAGACTCATTCGCACCTTCACGTGTCGTCCCAATCTGCATACAATTATGCCTTCCGAACTCTACGCAGTTGCCGATTGTCAGTCTTACGTTACTTATCCCCCACGGAAGCTCATCCTCACAGTCTGCCTAATCCCCATGGGCCTCCCTACGCCCTCGGTCGGTCCCGAGATTGCAGAATGTCAACGAATACTCGAGAAGAGCGGTCTGGAGTTCAAGGTAGGTTTGTCTGACTGTTCCAAATACCCATCTACGTGAAAGGTCTCCTGGGGTCGGTTCTAATGTGTTCTTCAGATACAGTGAGGCCGGAGATCTTGGAAGACAATCGCCGCTGACGCGCTCCCAGTGGATACGGCACGAACGTCGAGGGGCCATGGGATGAGGTGACAAAGGTGAGCAGATCTGCGTCTGCACCTTGGGCGACGAGGTGAAGCTCCCGGTGCAGGCTATTGGTGACTGCCATCGAGCCGTCCACGCGATGGGAACGCCGAGGATCGCGGTATGTCTTTCTACTTCGTGGTCAGTCCCCGACCGACTCTCCGCCCAGACCGACATCCGTATTGGGACTCGAATCGACAAGACCATCTCTGCCGGCGGTAACGCAGGCAAAGTCAAGCGGGTCGAGGATATCCTCTCTGCCAAGTGATGACGGTCAAAGAAACGCATGCAGCCTTTGCCGGGCTTTGAATCACTACGCAAACCCGCTTCGATGAACATATAACGTATCTTGCAGTTATTTGCCATGCATATAAGGCTCAGTCCTGCTCGTCCCCATCCACAAGCCACCTCGCGAAGTTGTCTAGTCGAGCCCGCTGTCCCTCCTCCTCGTCGTCGAGGTCTCCCTTGCCCGACTTCTCGAAGCGTTCCCTGCCAGTATACAGCGCTGCCGAGATCTGTCGAGATAATATGTTCAGCGCGACCTTGATCCGAGTGTGGATCAGACGTACCCGCCTGCCGTCAAAGAATCGGCCGTTCATCTTGACAATGCACGCTTGCGCTGATACTTGCTCCTTAAATTTCACCGTCATCACGCCATCTTCCTCTTTCTACCATGATCAGATACATCTCCATCAGCTGTCCGCTTTTGTGACCCAGAAGAACAACTCACGTCATACAGGATCACACTTGTCACCTCGCCTAGCGTGTTTGCCTCGTCTCGGACCTCCTCCACCAACTCCAGCAGCAAACTCGAGTCCCTTTCCAGCTCTGCTAGCGTAAACATGCCTTTCAACACGACCACTCGGTTGAACCTTGACGCCCCAGGCAGCGGTGCACCGTCAGACGGTGCAGCAGGGTCGTCGGAATCCGAATCCGAGTGCCATGTGAGTTTACTTTTTTGGGCAGAGATTGTCAGCTGGATATTCCGCGAATAGAATAGAAGAAGCTCGACCCACTTTTGCATCGTTTTTATCCTCCTCGACATCTTCTGCTTCTCCTCGTGCGTCGCTTTCCTCTTCTCCTTGTCCGCTTTCCCGTTGCCATTGCCGTTCCCATCCCCTGCATCCGCTCCTGCACTGTCGGTCTTGTCCTCGACCTTCTGCTTCTTCTTCTTCTCCTGCCCGCCGGCAGACCTGGCATACTCTGCCACCTTGACGCGCATATTGCCGTACCCGCCACCGAGTTCCAGCTCGGTATCGTCCAGCAGTCGAATGGCCAAATCCACGCTCCCTTCCTTGAAATACATGACCAGCGCATCCCCCTTGAACTTTTCGTCGTCGTCGTAGTACATCTTGACTCGGGGCTCGCCGTCGTCGCCAATGAGCAGGACGCCGGCTTTCGAGAATACCGACGCGAGCAAGGACGGTGTAGTTGTAGGGGGCAGGTTGGTCACGTAGACCGCGGTCTGTTTCGGTGCCGACGGAGGTTGTTGCGGTTTCGAGGCGGTCGACGAGGAAGCCACCGGAGCTCGCTCGGAGGCATTGGTCGTGTAGTCGACATCCTTTTTTCGTTTCTTGTTCCTCTTCTCTTCTCGAGCCAACACTGGCGCAGCGGGCGTCTGGCTTGACCGTCAGCGGTGCGCGGATATCAACATATAGGGACCTTACTAACATTCTCGTCTACGCCCTTGACAGAGTAGGCCGCCTGCTGGGCTTTCCACAACTCCTCATCCACCTGATCACGTCAACATTCAGCTTTGCTTCCACTAGAGCTGAACCAACTCACCAGCGGAACCCAGACTTTGCCAGTCCATTCAAACTCTTGGCCAGTCTCTACGTCCTCGTACTGGAATTTACCTGCGGTTTTGTCATAGTGAACTCGATGGTCCGTATTGAACTGGTCTGGTGTAGGGGCGTTGCTAGGCATATTGGTAGAGGGACACGCCTGTATGGGAGCCTTAATAGTCAGGTCAACCTCTGCTGATATCAAGTAAAGATGAGAGTGATACTGACCGGGATTCCCGTAGTCAGTCTCACTTGGCACACGTCATTGGCGGGAGGATTGATAGTCTCTTGTAATGTTTGAAGCCTATGGTTTGTACCGTCTCGTCAAGCATCAAGCATCACATCACCTACATCCTTCTGTAATTCATGGCTGCCCCTCTCGGTCCATCGTCGTAATCCGTTCGGCAAATTTGCAGTCGTGAAGAACATGTCTCTACGACGCCTCGACCCAACATCACCACATACCTAGAGGACTTCTCTCCCCGACGCGCTTTCCTTCGAGCTCCGACCTGTCGACCATGGACCCGTCGCCCTTACCTGCTCGCACGCGAACGCGCTCGTTTGTGCAGCTGAATTCGCCGCGAAAACTCCACACGAGCTCGCCGCTGAAACACAAATATCCCGTTGGAAGCGTACGGCACCCGCCGAAACGCAGGAGACTGGGCTCGTCGGCCTTCGCGTTCAATCGGGATGTCGAGGTGGAAGGAGACGAAGAGGCCGAGTCGGAGGACGAGTATGCGCGCAGCGGTGGAGGGGAAAAGAGCCGGAGGGGTCCCATTCCGCTCTCATCCGAAATAGGGTTGCAGACCATCAATACCACCACGAAATCCAAGAAGGGTTCCGCGCTGGCGAATGGGAAGAACAAGAAGGCCGTGATTGTTGCCTCGGAGGCGGAGGAGGAAGAAGAGGAGGAGAGCCCTAGAAAGCGAAAGCGAGGTGAGCGGGAAGCGAGCACGAGTAGCTGGGTCAATATGGAAGACGAGGAGGAACCAGACTTTATTGCTGAGAGTGCGTATTCTCTCGCCTACAACACAAAATACAGGCTAACACTCCGAAAAGGCGATCAAAATCTGCTTCAGGAGGCACCCGCCCACATGCTGCGCCGCCTGAGGAAGGCCGAGTTGGTCAGACTGTGGAAAGTCGCTGGAATGTGGACGGCAGACGACGACGATGGACGGTCGACTACCTCGACGGGCGACGAAGATGATAACGTAGGTCTGGGCAAGAAGGAGCTCGTGGACGGTATCCTGTCTGCTGTATGTCAATCTGCACTTGGACGTCCGTTCCCCGCTGATCCCCTATTTCAGCGCAAACCTCAAATCCAGCGAAAGATATCTGGACTACCACCCTCTCCTCGACGAAAAGAACTAGACTCGGCTGTCAGTCTTGCCTCACGTCGCAGCGCATCCACCTCGATGCCCGTATCGTCTATCTCGTCATCTGAAGGCGCCAATGGTCATCGGCGGAGCAACGATGCGACGCCCAAGGCAGCCCCTCGCACCCGGTCCAGGGTACGTGAGAGAATGATGGATGGAGTTATGAGGACCACGCCTCGGCGGGTTCTCGGAGGGAACGGGCGTCCGAAAGGAAGGGACAGAGTGACAAGATTGCGGAGTCAAAGTATGGGAGGGGATCAGGAGCATGGTAGAAAGGCGAGATTCAGCGACGAGGTCAAGAGTCCCGCTGGCGGTTTGCTATCGTGAGTCGCCGATCAGCCATATTGTGTAGGCTGACAGTCTGAACTCAGTCGCCGGCCTCGTCGTCCCTCGACTGTCTCGTCGGCATACACGACGACCGATGTTTCTGACACGGAGAATCGTCCAGCTGTTCGACGTACTCATAAAGGCGGACTTGGATTCACCCCGGTGAGGAAGACGTTGAAAACGAAATCTTCAAGAGTTGTCTTGGATGTTGGTTCCGACTCGGCGGAGGAAACACCTTTGGTCCAGCGACTGCGTTCAAGAGATGCGAGAGATGCGTCGAGCGAGATGGAAGCCGACGCAGAGGAAGATACCGAAGAGGAAGCGGAGGATGGGAGTGGGGATGGGAAAGTCGACAAGGAGGGCGAGGAGGACGAGGCAGCTGAAGAAGATCGAGGATCACCTGTGCCCAGACGAACGAGGAGTAAAGACCAAGTCCCGAATTCCGATATCTCGATGCTTTCCAGGAGATCATCACGGATCCTACCGAGCAGAGGCGCTAAGCAGAAAGCCATCGATGCTTTGAAGGGTGGGGAGAGCGAGACGGAGAATGAAAGCGGGATGGACATGGATGGGGAGTTGCAGGAGGATGGGGCGGATGAAGAGGCGATGGTTGTGAGTGATGGAGAGGGAGATGGGGACGGAGCAGAGGAGGACGAAGACCAAGACATAGACGAGGAAGATGAGGAGGAAGAGGAAGATGCGGATGGTGAGCATTAGTCGCACTGATCTGAGTTGACCGCTGAACAAACGATCAGAACCCTCTCGACCGCTCACGCGGGCGCAGCTCAAAGCGCAGATTACATCGGATCCTCTGGGAAAACGTCGATCGCCCGGAGCCACGGATTCCGACGACACTGCCTCTTCCGATAGCTCTCTCTCCTCACCCCCATCCACAGCCTCCGACTCGGCAATGGCCCGCACGCGCTCTGGTAGGGCGTTCGGTACGATGCAGACTCGCAGAGCGAGGCTACGACAGGAAGCCATAGACGACGAGGACATGGAGGACGAGGAAGAGACGGAGGAAGAGGACGAGGAGGAAGACGACACATACGAGGCGGACGTCGATCTCTCGCAGGCGACTGTGACCTCGTTGACGAGGTTGCTGCGGGACGAGCTCGTGCAACTGTGCGAGAGCCGCGGTCTGGCGGTCGGCGGCACGAAACCACAGCTGGCGAGAGCGCTGCTTGAATGGGTGGGTTGGCCTCCTCCTCTTGGCAGAAGTTCAGTGTCTGATTCGGAACTTGTCTTATAGCACAGGGAAGCCGATGGCGACGTCTCGTCCAGCGCATCGACTTCGTCGCAAGCGACCGCCCGGCCGAAATCCTCGAAACGGAAAATCATACACGCTATCGCGTCCAACGTACACGTGAATGGGAAGACGACGCCGGTGCTACTGCGAGACCACGTCCACGCCTCGGACCCGGATACGCCGCCGCTCTCAAGCGAAGACGCCAAGACGAACGAAGGGGATCTCGGGCTGGACCTCAGCGGGCTCGGGCTAGAGGACTCGATGATCAAGCCGAATCTTTTGCAAAAGCTGGAGAAGATCGGTAGTGGCGGGTTTAAAGAGTAGGTAGAAACCGTGTGGTCATTGGCGAAATGTCATGCTGATGGGGGAATCAGCGTGTACGTCGGAAAGCTACGGGGGAGAAAGGTCGCCATTTCAGAGTTTAGAGGTCATCTCTCCGAGAGTGAGTCGAGGATGATATACTATCGGAGGAGTGACCTAACGGAGTGGAAATAGTGGATATCCGCGAACTGAAACTCCTGGCTGAGTTCAGCCACCCCAACATCGTCAAATTTGTGAGCTTGCATCCTCCGCGCGGACACAGCAGCTGACGCTTTCGCAGAAAGGGGTATGCATACCAGAGGACACGTCGCAGATTCCGTGCATGCTCGTCAGCGAATTGTGCGAGAACGGGGACTTGTTCGATTACATTGTGAGTGGCTGCTGTATCGAGTCCAACTGTATCTGACGTATTGCTAGCGAAACGTTCCGTGCCCTCCTCTGAAACGCCTGGTGAGTGGCCATTCCAAACGGATCCCACAAAGTTGACCACGTCTTTGCAGCTCGGACTCATGCTCGACATTGCCCGTGGTCTTGAGTACCTGCATCTTCGTAAACCGTCCATCATTCACCGCGACGTCAGTATCCCGTCCAATTGGTGTGGGTATCTTTACTGACCTCGATCGGCAGTGTAAATCGTCCAACATCTTGATCAACCGGCAAGGTCAAGCCAAAGTGGGCGATTTCGGTCTCGCTCGCGTGAAGCACTCCACGCGGTCGATGATTCGCTCCCTGGTCGGCACGGTGAACTGGCAAGCACCCGAGCTGTGGCATCCGTCTCCGCGTTACGATTATAAGGTTGACGTCTTTTCCGCCGCCATGGTCTACTGGGAGATGATGTCGGGCTGGATTGGCGAGAAGGTGTGTCTCTCACGGTGCTAGTATCAGTTGAGACGAGACTGACTTTTCGTTCGGCGTAGAAATACCCCTGGGAGGGGCATAACGATCATTACATCTACGACGCGGTGGGCGCGAAACATCGCCGGCCGACGGTCGCGGGCTTGAGAAAACAGTGGGGCTCGGAACCGGTCAACCTGATGGAGCGGATGTGGCATCAGGACCCGCGGGAGCGACCAACGATGACGGACGTTGTGACAGATCTGGAGACGCTGATTGCGGAGCATTAGGCGGGCGCAGCGAAGGGGTGAATGTGTTTCCTGTTACTTTTACATGTGTTGTATCACCCTGCATACTCATCTCGAGGCATACACAAAGTTGGTTTGTTCATTAGGATTCATATCACATCATGCATGTCTGTGTATCACGAGCGGTCTCTCTACGATCTCTAGCGTGGTGCGTATTTGGCCAATTCATTAGCGTTGGATAA
Source organism: Tremellales sp. Uapishka_1 (assembly GCA_035521475.1). Taxonomy (NCBI): domain Eukaryota; kingdom Fungi; phylum Basidiomycota; class Tremellomycetes; order Tremellales; species Tremellales sp. Uapishka_1. The sequence goes on along the minus strand of JASZXS010000468.1, from coordinate 624 downwards.
AATCAAAGGCATTCGGCGGATTCCTCTTATAGTTTGCTTTTCACGGTTTCGGCTCCTGGCTTCTCTGCAGGCGGTTTGTACTTTGATGAGCGGTATCTGTGTGGTTGTCAGATAGGGTGTGGATGAGCGACCGAGAATCGGATCGCTTACAACAGGGTCGAAGGGGCCGTCCCAAACTCGACAGGCAGTTCTAGTCCCTGTTCATACGGCCGTGTGAGAATGTTTCCTCGAAGGTATAGCTGAAGTCTCACCAGCTCGTGAACGGCTATCGTGCGCAGCATGGAAAAGTGGTGGATTGCATGAAGGGAGCAGAACCACAGCTAGAGTACCGATTCCACATCAGCCATCAGGCAGCGGTGTCGGCGATATCACCTACCTCCCGTCCTAGCGTACTCGTCACTTCTTGGCGAGTGGGTGTGAGCGCCACGACCCGCACTTCTCGCTCCATCTCCTCCGCCAGTCCGCCATCCGGGCGGGCACGCGACTGGGCGGCCCACGTCCCTAGATCGGATCGGATGGTCGTGAAAGCGGTCCTTGTCGCGGGCAGGTTCCGTGCGAGTGGTTTGCGCGTCGTAGGGAGGATTTTGTCGTAGTTGATTTCGGGGAGGGCAGGCGACGAAGGGG